>VDFB02265564.1:0-74992 GCA_007258455.2 Sequoia sempervirens
CCACATAAAATAGCCTATCGACTAATTAATATTGGGATAAGATTTGAAATAAAGATATTAGATGAATAAAATTTTGGAGCATTATATCTATTAATCATATTTTAGTGATTTTTATTAGAAATATTTTATTTTTAATTTATTTTAAGTTTTCAATAATTCTAACCATAATTTTTACCCTATTCTTAGTTTTAATCCTAATCCTAATTATAATGTTTTTAGGATTATAATAATTAATAATAATAGGATTAAAATTATAATTTAATTAATAATTATAATAATTTTAGTTATTTTAATTTAATTTTTATTCATATTTATGCCAAGAGGCATGTCTAGTGACAACAAAAACTTGATGTAGACAAAAGCTCTTCATACAAAATTTGACGTGCAGCTGGCGGTAGTCATGAGCAACAAACTGACTTTCAAGCGTTTGGTCTTCATTGGTGATTGAAATGTTATCTTGCATGTAACATATCATAGTGGAATAGGCTTAAAATCCCCACTCGCGAGCTCTATAAAAGAGATTTAACGTAAAACCCTTGAGTGAAATCCTCCCATGCTCTCTTATGCGCTATATGGTTTCATTCATTCATGCGGCTCATTGTGCGGTTGTAGCCCTTCTCTACCACATTTAGAGCCAAGTTCTATCCATTATCATCCGTCCAGACAAATCAATCCTTGACAACATTGTCGCCTCCATTGGATCATTTTAGTTTGCTCTAAATTTGTATCCAAAAAGGCTTAGAGTTTTTTCTTGACAAGGTATAAGGTATTTGTTTTTTTATTAAAATCTAATCCCTGCCCTCTGGCATGTGTGATAAGTGCAATGTTAATTAGGGCCCTGGAGGAGGTAGAGGCGCCTACTCCCTCAACTAGCTTACACAATGAACATATGCACAAATTTTAATTCAATTTCATGGCAGTTAAATTAATTAATACTATTTCAAAATGTTTAAAAGGCTAATAAAATCTTATTGGAGGCTAGATGGAACAAATATTGACAAAGGTTGGGTGGGTAAACATAATGGTCAGTGGAATCCAAACAAATTATAACACTGAAATTACCAGCAGAGTGTTCCTTTGGTTGTGGCCTCTTATTAGCTTTCACGCAGGCTTTTGTTATTGTGGATTTAACATTAGGTGTTTTTTTATGTTGGATTCTTGACATTTAATTCTCTATTTCCTTTTTCATCACTTCTACACTATTCTCATATTTTTGCATAGTCAGTATGACTTTCATAGTTGTGCATTATTTCTTCCCAATGGTATGTTTAGAGGCTTTAGAGGCTTTGAGTAGCTATTAAACATTCATTCATTTGTACTTGTGTGCAAGATTTAAGCATAAGAATTATCATTCTTCCTCTACCAAACAATTATCTATTTTAAGTAACAATTTTTTGCAATTATCCTTCTTATATTTCTCCAATTACCATTCTTCCTCAACCAACCAATTATTTATTTTTAAGTGATAGATTTTTACAATTATCCATGACATTCCAAGAGGCCACATATTTCTTATGAGTGCGTGGGAAGAGGAGGCAGGTTGTTCCTTTATTTGAGGGTTGCCAACCAAAAGAAATTAAAGCATGCCAAAACTTTCACAGAGCAGCAATAAGAAAAAAAATCAGATTATTTTCTTTCTTCAACCCTTTTCTATATTCTGATATTCATATAGTAATTGCCAAACAACAGTTTTAAAAGTCAGTGAAATTGAAAAATTGTTGCTAAAATTGCACTCTCATACAATGAATTTAGTGTTGGGAAAACGTGGATTTTAGTTTTGTTTTTTAAATATATTTTTATAATGAAGAATAAATTAATTGGGTCAATTGGTATTACTTATCCTGTGGTAATATTGACAATTTGTGAATAGTTTTGGATGAAAATTGAAATTTTTGCAACTTTCCTTAAATTTTAAGTTTATCTCTATTTCAAATTTTGAGTTCCACGACAATTGTAAAATTCCTATTGAAAATGATAAACTGATAATTTAATAAACACCGATGCTAAATTCTCCAATTTATTGCTTTAAGATAAATAAAACTAATCAAAAGTTTATTTATTTCATTTTATTTTAAATAATGATCTCAAATTAGTTGCTAGCTTGAATAATTCCCAGGATAAGTGTTGAATTATTTTTTAAAACCCTACAGAGATTGAGTATCGAAGTCTTAAATTAAACCGAATATATTTATAGAATATATTTATTTTTAAAAATTGAAATGTAAATTTAAAGTATATTTAGGTAAAAAATTAATTAAATAATGAAAATTAAAAAATGACATTTCTATAAACTATAAAAATAAGTTGAAATGTATTTAATACAAAATTACATATCATTTTTAAAATAATGAATTAAAGAGTATGATTTAAAAAATTTAATTGAAATAACATAAATGATAAATTGAAGTGGGCAAAATTTAAGTATTATTTTTATATTTTGAGGATCAAGACTTATAGTTATCAGATTGATCTAATATTTATATAGAAAATGAAAGTAAAAATATGGTGAAAAATTAGAAATAATGAATGTGGAAGGTATATGTGCACACAATGATAAGATTTAAGATCTGTTAAACAAAAATAAATGTATTTAAGAATAAATAAAAAATAAACCCAATTTTTTATTTTTAATTTTAATTTTTATGGGTAAGTATTACCAAAATTATGGGTGGTAACGCTTAGATTGTTTTAGTTATTTTGAGATATTCCCTCGTGGCATTAACCCTTTTGTTTATTTTGGTGGCCACGCTGTCAACATGAGGTGGGAATTTAATTTATCATTTTTAACCCTACCACCCGTTCCTACAGATTTTGTGTTGAGTGAAAATGTGTTCATCTTCGCACAATCCATCATTCTTATCAATATTGATGGCATTTACTTGCTCTCATTTCCCATAATTCTTGGCTTGAGATGGAATAATTAAACTATACCTTACTCATGTGTTTCAGTATTCCATTCCATTATAGAGGATTCAGGTTTATCTTCATATGATTTCGCACGTTGGAGGTTAATTAAAACCGAATTAATGGGAGTCTGAAAGATTAGTTCAGAGTTTGCATTCTCAATGGAGACTCCTATTTTGTTAACTAGTGACATGAGCCAATTGTCTTTCTTGGGTTGCATTACTAATCAATGTTCGAAACTTGTGTTGGTTGAGAGAGGGTTATTGATGATGAAGGTTGTACTACTTATTTTAGGCAATAATTTTTTAGTCTCAGAGGAGCGTCACCGAGTTAATACAGATATTCCAGCTCGTTTTGTTGCTTCACTCCTTGATCTTCGAGTGTCGGAAGATGTCGTTAGATAATTAACCTGCAAGTTATTTTTTCCGGATTTGCTTGGAGAGTTAGATGTTCTAAATGCTGCTCAACTTGGGGTTGGATCCCTCGCCCGTAGGATCTCCATTTTCCAATTGGGGTTCCATGATATTATTCATTTTTGTTAGATATCAAGGATGGGGAGCTCTTGGTTCATCACGGTTGCACCTTGATTGCCTATTGGTTCCTTCGTAGATTGTACCAGTTTGAACTGATAGATGACTACGATTGGCTTGGGGAATTTGATATTTATGAAGAATGACAAAAGACTTGCTTTCAAGTTCTGGCACGAGCCCAGATATGATACATCTAGGGTACTTATATGAGTTGGGTTCAATTTAAGTGTTAATGGGTATATTATAGGGTTTCAAGTTTGACATTGTTTCAATGTTTGTTCATATGGGAGCAACTTATGTAAATATCTTCGTTGTTCAAGTGTTTTGAAAATGCAAAAATGTGCTAGCTTAGGTTTGGGGAGATATAAGCTCATTTTTTAAATAGTATATTGAAAAGAACGTTCCTTTATGGTTTATACTCTTATGAAAATAATGATATGATATTAATACATACTTCCCTTTCATATGGCTACTTTCCTCTTTTTTGCTTAAAATAATTCTAATGGTCTAATGATTCTAGTTATTTAATCTTGAGATTTAACCTTAATTCTAGAGATTTAAAAGGCCCTTTTGTGGATCCATTATAAATATGGTGTCAATTTATTTGAGCGAATTTAGGTGTTATTATATTCCTTTGGCATTGATATTCATAATTTTTCAGTTCATGTATGTGTTATTTTCAAAGGTTTATATTTATCTAGCTTCAATTACTCACCCAAGATAGCATATGTTTGTCATTTTCGTTTCAAAAGGTTTTTATTACCAGACTGGAGCTTCATTTAGAGGAAACTTTTATTAGTTTTATTGCCCTTAGGACTCTATTTTTCATAAAGGGCAATATCTTGTGGCAATTTTTTTAATTTTTCAAAGGATTTCCACCTTTTTAGTTAGGGGTATGCCACCTATGCATTTAAATTTCGCCCTTGGGCCAGCCCATGACTGCGTTCAATATACTCATGTGTTGTTCTCTTAGTCTTTAATCATGATTGATTATTCCACCTTAGGTGTTTCCCTAAAAAATTCATGCTTCTGATGGTTGGGGTGGTCGCGGCCCTCGACACGTATGCAATGCTCTAGCTACCAAGCCTCACTTTAAGTTGTTTGTTATTTCAAGATGGGTCATTTATTTTCCATTTGTGTGTGCTTGCTTTGTCATTGTTTAGGGAAAGTCCTGGCTATGGAAACCCCAATTTTTTTAACTTGCACAAAATCTCAATCAACATTCCTTGGGCCAATTTGGTGCAGAAGCACCTTAAGGTCTTTTGGAAGATCTTAGTGATTTTTGGCTTGTGGGTGGTTCTATCCAACCACCAAGGGAATAAGGACTATGATATAAAGTCCCTAGGTTTTTTTTGAGAGTGTGTTAGGGTAGGTTTGGCTTAGAGTCTTGAAATTTATGAGTTCCTAGACAAATCTTGGCAATTTGAGCATTTTGGTAATGTTGCCTTGGCAATTTGGCCTAAAAGTTGAAAAATAGCATTAATGTTGTTCTAAGTCTGACCCAAGGGTCCTAGCACGTGGGATAAAGGTATATAAGGTCATCCAAACCCTAATACCTAGGTTGGAAGTTCATTTTCATGAATTGAGAATTGGAGAGCATTTTTGTGTGATTGGAATTCAACAACTTTTGAGTGCATTTTTGTGTTTGAGCCTTCATCTAGTCAAGAATGGATTGAAAGGGCTAACCTGATGCTTTGACTGTTTCATTTTTTTCATTTACTTACTGTACCTAGCATTAGATTAGTCATTTAGACCAACTGGTTAAGGTTTTGCAAGTTTTTGGGTTTTTGGACTCACTGTCAGTTTGGGCCAGTTTTGTGAATAATGAGTCCCACTTGAATTCTCGTGGATTTCCTCTCATGGCCACTTGGAATCAAGCTGGGAACTGTGTAAATAATGTACATATAGGTTTAGGAGTCTTTTTTTGCAGGGGAAGTGAAGAAACTATCAAGAACTAGGCAAGTGCAAGTGCATTCTGGCTAGTGGCTTGGAGAGGACAACAGTAAAGAAAGCTGATAAATGGATTTTTTTGTGCCAATAAAGAGCATGGGAGTGTGGGAACATGTATTCCAGACATGTGTGTGCAAGGAGGAGAATTGAGGAGGTCATTAAAGCCCTCAAAGTTGGAAAAAGGAGCTAAAACCCTTGAAACCCTTGAAATTAGGGAGGTATGAGGACATTCATATGAAATGCCACTTGGGAGACCTTACACCTGGTAAATATTGAAGCCTAGGGTACCACTAGAAATAATATCAAAAAAAAATTGGGGGTTGTTAAGACTATTTTTTGAGAAAAGCCAAGAAAACAGGTTCTAGGAGGCGTAGTTGGGGCAAAAGGCTACAAGGCCTAAAATGGAGTTTTTCAAGAAAGTGGTGGGAGAATGGTGAAAGAATCCAATGAGATGGATCAGTGAGGTTTCAAATCAACAAAGAGACAGTAGAATAACCTTTCCTAGCCCCTAGAGTGGTTAGGACACTTTGGGTCAGTTTGGAGCCCAAGGAAGCCTAGTGGCAAATTGAGAGTAATGGAGAAGAATTTGAAATTGGTGGAGAGTCTTATGAGGTGAGAGGGTTTTAGGAGAGATCCTTGAATAGGATAGAGATTAATACCCTAGGAAGACCAGAGAATAGGTATTGGGAAGAGCAAGAGTGCTCTCGAAAGGTAAGTCTCCCCATCAAATTGGTATCAAAGCCATACAAGGCTTCAGAATTGAGAAGTGAATGTCAGAAAGAAGTGAATCCATAGGAGAGAACACCATGGTGACCAATGCAGAGCTAGCTAGAGACTTGACAGAGCAACAAGAAAATAATAGGCGTCTTGAAGAGGCTATGGAAGAGATGAAGCACAAACTAGAAGAGGTGGCAGAGACTGCAAGCAAGATGAAGGTACAGTTAGGAGAGGATAAAGATAAGGGTAAGAATCAAATAGAGAAATACATAGAACCAGAACCTGACCCTCCATTAGCAGAGGAACCCTTCCTCAAAGCATTGAAGGCTTTGAGTGGCAAGGCACTTGAAGCTATCCCTATGTTCACAGGAAGAATGGATGCAGAGTTGGTTATGGAATGGATTGAGGGAATGGAGAATCACTTTGAATGTGATGGGATTACAAAGGCACAAAAGGTGAAGATAGCCAAATCAAGGCTAAGAGGACAAGCACTAACTTGGTGGAAGTTTCTATAAAGAAGAAAGAGAGAAGGAAGGCAAGAAACCCATAGGAAGTTGGAAAACTATGGTGGCTAAAGTGGAGGAGAACTATCTACCTGAAGACTATGATATTCAATTGCACAAGAAGAGACAAAATCTCAGACAAAGAGACCTAGATGTAGCTGCATATACAGAGGAGTTCCAAAAACTAAGCCTTAGATCTAGAGTGCAAGAAGTTGAAAGCATCAAGGTTGTTAGGTATCTAAACGGTCTTAGATGGAACATACAAGAGGAGTTGAGTCTTTTCACACCTACTACCCTCCATAGCTGCTATCAAATGGCTATTAAGGTAGAAGAGAAACTGAAAAAGAAACAAGATTCCAATAGTAGAGGTAAAGGAAGAGGTAGAGACTCTAGAGGTGGACATAGAGGAGGTTTTGGTGGAAGAAGCCATGAGAACAAAGGTCAAGGGGATTCCAAGGTTGGAGAACAATCCCATGAGGAAAATAATAGAGGGGGATACAGAGGTAGAAGCTCTAACAATGGTGGAAGAGGCAGATCAGGAAGCTTTGGGAGAAGTTCACACTTTTCTTCCATGAAATGCTACAATTGTGGACAGTTGGGTCATCCGGCTTATAGGTGTCCAGACAAGCCAGCATCTTCACAAGGTGAGAGGAAGATTACATATGTCCAAGAAGAGGACTGCTCTAAAAACTCATAAGTAAGTTTGGATTCAGAGAAAGGAGAACAACTCATGTTAAGAAGGATTTTGATCAAGGCACTTACCGAGGATGAACACAAACAAAGGAGAGCTCTTTTTAGAGTCAAGTGCACGATACAAGGTAAGGTTTGCAAGGTCATCATAGACTCAGGATCAACTGATAATGTCATCTCAGAGAAGGCAGTACAAAAGTTGAAACTCATCAAGATACCCCATGTGTGTCCTTACAAGGTTACTTGGTTGAACAAAGGGCAGAATATATTGGTCAATGAACAAGTTTGGGTTGAGTTTGCTATAGGAAAGTATCAAGACAAGATATTATGTGATGTGTTACCAATGGATGCAAGCCATTTGCTGCTTGGCAGACCATGGCAATATGACAGGGAGGCAGTACACCATGGCAAGGAGAATAAGTACTCATTCAAGAAGGATGGAGTGACTTATAAAATTCAGTCTTTGATAGAAGAAAACACAGTGGAAAAGGCAGAAACTAGTGCACTTTTGATGAGTGGAAAGGGATTCCTAAAGGACATAAAGGAGGAAGAAGGAGAGGCCTATGCAATCATGTTGAAGCCAAAGGAAGAGGATTTATCTAATTAGCTACCTATGACAGCAGAAGTGAAGCGACTATTGGATCAGTTTAGGGACATCATTTGTGAAGGTACACCAGCTACACTACCACCCAAGAGAGCAATCAATCATCAAATAGACTTTATACCAAGAGCAACACTACCTAACAAGGCTACATACAAGATGACACCAGAGTAGAATAAGGAGATAGCAAGGCAAGTTCAAGAACTTTTGGACCAAGGGCTAATCAGAAAGAGCATAAGTCCATGTGATGTTCCAGTTGTGTTGGCACCTAAGAAGGGAGACAAGTGGAGGATGTGTACTGATTCTAGGGCCATAAATAGGATAACCATTAGATATAGGTTTCCTATTCCTAGGATAGAAGATCTAATGGACTGTTTAGGGGGTGCTAAGTTCTATTCCAAAATTGATTTGAAAAGTGGCTATTATCAGATTAGGATGAAAGAAGGAGATGAATGGAAGTCAACATTTAAAACCACATAAGGGTTGTATGAATGGTTAGTGATGCCATTCGGGCTTACAAATGCACCTAGCACTTTTATGAGGGTGATGAATGAGGTCTTGAAGGACTACATAGGAGTCTTTGTGGTTGTCTACCTAGATGATATCCTCATCTTTAGAAAAACAAAAGAAGAACATATGAAGCACCTAGAACTTGTGTTGAGAAAACTTCAAGAGGAGAAGCTCACCATAAACCTTGAGAAGAGTGAGTTCATGAAGCAAGAATTGGTCTATCTAGGATTTGTGGTATCCCAAGGGAACTTGAAGATGGAAAAAAGCAAGGTTGAAGCCATTCTCAGTTGGCCTACTCCAAAGACAGGGACACAAGTTAGGAGTTTCCATGGATTAGCTCAGTTCTATAGGAAATTTGTGAGAAGGTTTAGTGAAATTTGTGCACCGGTTCTTGACACCATCAAAGGAGGATTGAAAAAAAAGTTTGTGTGGACCAAAGAAGCCAATCAAGGATTTGAAAGGTTGAAGAGGGAGATAGCTACCCAACCTATCTTAGTTTTACCAAGTTTTGACAAACCATTCATAGTAGAATGTGATGCAAGTAACATAGCAGTAGGAGTTGTCCTAAGCCAAGAAGGCAGGCCAGTGGCATTCTTTAGTGAAAGGTTGAATGAAGCAAAGTATATGTACTCATCCTATGACTTAGAGATGTATGCTTTAGTATAGGTTCTTAAGAAGTGGAGGCACTACCTATTGCCAAAAGAATTTGTGGTATACACCGACAATCAGGCATTAAGTTACATCAACACTCAAGAGAAGCTCAGTTTGAGGCATATCAAGTGGATGGAGTTTTTGCAGTCATACACTTTTACCATCAAGCATAAGAAGGGGGTTAACAACAAGGTTGTTGATGCTCTTAGTAGGAGGTTTCTTACTGTCCAAGAGATACAGCTACAAAGCACAGGGGTTGAAGGATTCAAAGACCTATATGAAGGAGATTCTTATTTCTCAGAAATATACAAGGTATGTAATGATTTTGAGAATCATTTTCATAGTGAATATGTTGATTACACTTTGTAGAATGTTTTATTGTTTAAGGGGAAGCAATTGTGTGTTCCTAGAGGTTCCATGAGGGAGAATCTAATCCAAGAAAAACATAATGGCAATTTCAGTAGTCACTTTGTTTTGAACAAGACACTAGACTTAGTGGAGAGGTTCTATTGGTGGCCTAAGATGCAAAGAGATGTAAGAAGGTATGCAGAGCAATGTGGAGTGTGTCAAAAGGCAAAGGGAACATCAACAAATGTAGGTCTTTATCAGCCATTACCCATCCCAAATAGACCATGGGAATGCATAAGCATGGACTTCATAGTAGGTCTACCTAGGACACCAACTGGTTTGGACAGTGTGTTTGTTGTAGTGGACAGATTCAGCAAGATGAGCCATTTCATACCATGCAAAACAACACATGATGCTAGTCACATTGCACACCTATTCTTCAAAGAGATAGTGAGGATACATGGGTTGCCAAAGAGCATAGTTGCAGACAGAGATGTGAAGTTTATGGGACACTTTTGGAAAACTCTTTAGAAGAGGCTCGGAACCAACTTGTCTCATAGCTCAGCATATCATCCTCAAATGGATGGACAGACAGAGGTGATCAATAGGGTACTTGGAAACTTGTTGAGATGCTTAACTAAGAAGTATGGACAAGGATGGGAACAAGTGATTCCACAAGCTGAATTTGCTTACAATGATAGCACAAATAGAACAACGGGTAAGAGTCCATTTGAAATAGTATGTGGCTTACATCCAAGGGGTGTACTTGAGCTTAGGGATCTATAAGGATATGAAGGGATCAGTGGACATGCTGATGATTTTTCTCAATCAATGAGAGAGGTTCATGAGCAGGTAAAGAAGACATTGATAGAGGCTAATCAAAAGTTGAAGGCTAAGAGAGATGAAGGGAGAAGATAATTACAATTTGAGATAGGTGATTTGGTGATGGTATACTTGAACAAGGAAAGGTTATAGAAAGGAATACCAAGCAAGCTATAGATGAAAAGGATAGGGCCATGTAAAGTGTTGGCTAAGTATGGGTCAAATGCATACAAGGTGGAGTTACCCAAGGAGATGTCTATTTCTCCTATCTTCAATGTGAAGGACTTGGTGAAGTATAAAGGACCAGAAATGGATGAAGAAAAGTACAATGCTAAGATAAACAAGGATGTGGAAGCACTCAAGGTACCAGATCAGATCATCCCACAAGTGGACAAGATTCTAGACTCAAGGGTGAAGAAGAAGACTAGGCACAAGACATACATGGAGCACCTAGTGAAGTGGAGACATCAACCAGAGTCAGAGGCTACTTGGATAGCAGAAGGTGACTTTAAGAAGCATGGAATTAGTGAGGAACTCTTGACATCACAGGTTCCTTAACCTCTTTGTTGCAGGGGGGGAATGGTGCAGGAGAACCTTAAGGTCTTTTGGAAGATCTTAGTGATTTTTGGCTTGTAGGTGGTTCTAGCCAGCCACCAAGGGAATAAGGACTATGATATAAAGTCCCTAGGTTTTTTTTGAGAGTGTGTTAGGGTAGTTTTGGCTTAGAGTCTTGAAATTTATGAGTTCCTAGACAAATCTTGGCAATTTGAGCATTTTGGCAATGTTGCCTTGGCAATTTGGCCTAAAAGTTGAAAAATAGCATTAATGTTGTTCTAAGTCCGACCCAAGGGTCCTATCATGTGGGAGAAAGGTATATAAGGTCATCCAAACCCTAATACCTAGGTTGGAAGTTCATTTTCATGAATTGAGACTTGGAGAGCATTTTTGTGTGATTGGAATTCAACAACTTTTGAGTGCATTTTTGTGTTTGAGCCTTCATCCAATCAAGAATGGATTGAAAGGGATAACCTGATGCTTTGAGTGTTTCATTTTTTTCGTTTATTTACTATACCTAGCATTAGATTAGTCATTTAGACCAATTGGTTAGGGTTTTGCAAGTTTTTGGGTTTTTGGACTCACTGCCGGTTTGGGCCAGTTTTGTGAATAATGAGTCCCACTTGAATTCCTGTGGCTTTCCTCTCATGGAAACTTGGAATAAAGCTGGGGACTATGTAAATAATGTACATACAGGTTTAGGAGTCTTTTTTTGCAGGGGAAGTGAAGAAACTATCAAGCACTAAGCGAGTGCAAGTGCATTCTGGCTAGTGGCTTGGAGAGGACAGCAGTAAAGAAAGCTTCTAAATGGATTGGTTTGTGCCAATAAAGAGCATGGGAGTGTGGGAACATGTATTCCACATGTGTGTGCAAGGAGGAGAGTTGAGGAGGTCATTGAAGCCCTCAAAGTTGGAAAAAGGAGCTAAAACCCTTGAAACCCTTGAAATTAGGGAGGTATGAGGACAGTCATATGAAAGGCCACTTGGGAGACCTTACACCTGGTAAATATTGAAGCCTAGGGTACCACTAGAAATAATATCAAAAAAAAAATTGGGGTTGTTAAGACCGTTTTTGAGAAAAGCCAAGAAAACAGGTTCTAGGAGGCGTAGTTGGGGCAAAAGGCTACAAGGCCTAAAATGGAGTTTTTCAAGAAAGCGATGGGAGAATGGTGAAAGAATACAATGAGATGGATCAGTGAGGTGTCAAATCAACAAAGAGACAGTATAATAACCTTTCCTAGCCCCTGGAGTGGTTAGGACAATTTGGGTCAGTTTGGAGGCCAGGGAAGCCTAGTGGCGAATTGAGAGTAATGGAGAAGAATTTGAAATTGGTGGAGAGTCTTATGAGGTGAGAGGGGTTTAGGAGAGATCCCTAAATAGGGTAGAGATGAATACCCTAGGAAGACCAGAGAATAGGTCTTGGGAAGAGCAAGAGTTCTCTTGAAAGGTAAGTCTCCCCATCACAATTTCTGACAGACATTTAAAAGGTTTATTGCAGAACCCAGATTCCCTTACCATTAAGGCTTTGAAAATGGTATTGGGGAGGAGGTTCATGACCATTAGTGAGAGATATCGAGTAAATTCTGATATCACTTCTCGCTTTGTGGCATCCTTATTGAATCTTTATGCCAACAAGTAAATGATTTTTCAATTGACCCAACAAGTTTTTAAACCCGCTTTTCTCCAAGGTTTAGACGTGGTATTAGAATTTGCTTGATTAGGTGAGGGAATTCCTCACTCACGTGATTTATTACATTCAAGCCATAACCCCATCAAACTTCTTCCATTTTTATCAGATGCTAATGAGTTAGATTATTGGGACCATCGTCTCTGCACTAAAAATGCTTATGACTTTCTCAAGTGTTTGTATCAACTTGTACCTATTAAAGATCCTAAATGGATTACTCATTTTATTGCTTATGAGGCCTAGGAAACATAGTTTCCAGCTTAATTTTGGATGTTGTATAAAGTATTACTTATATATATTTGTTCAGTTTTGTGTTTCCCTAAAGGTTGGGGTTAACTTGTCAATTCGATTGTAGGCTTTAGGGACAAAGATTAGCTTAGATTTCTTTACAACCATTCCATTTTCAGTTTATGTGGCAATTTTGTGGTCGGTTCATCTTTATGTTGGCTCTTGATGCAATTCTAGTTGAAATTTCTTTGAATCATAAGTTGTTCATTTTAGATGTGTAGAATAATATGTAGCATAATAAAGTTGTAACTTTTGTAACTTTTGTACGGATAACTCTCTGCCACTTGGGATTACATTATTGAGTTTGCAGTTTCTACTTTACAAGATAAAGGTGTGTTATTAAATAAATTGCTTTATCTGACTAGTTTTATGTTTCCTTCTTTGAGATTTCCAGATTATGGTAAAAAAATTCAAAAGATATGTTGCTTGTAATTTTGTTTTTCTTGGTTTCTATTAACAAAGAACACTAGTTTCATTATGTTATGGATGACATTGTTGCCAATGTTGTTTATCATCTTCGTGCTCTTTTTTTTCATTTGCTCCTTAATTATTATGATTGTTTTCCTTGTACCTTTTAATGTTGTCACTATTTGGATTAATTGTTATAGTTTGATGTGCTTCTCTATGTTTATAAATTATTACTTATTAGTTCACTTATAAAACCAATGCAATTTTAGGTTTGAGAACACGTACATTTTCTGGGGTTCGAGATTTTAAAAATTTGAACACTTACCACATGCTTGACCCCATTACCCTTCCTTGAGCTTCTTCGTTATGCTCTTCCTCCATCTATTTTTTCTTCCTAGATTATTGTTTCCAAGTCCTGCCATGCCTCCATTTGTGTTGTAGTTAAACAAATCTCTGTCTGATTAATACCATGGTTTACTAATTTTTCTGCCACCCTATTTGCTTCTCGATATATGTGGCTAATTGAAACAATATGTATTTCTTCCGTGAATTCTTTAATTTTATTGACTTTCAATTGAAGTTTCCAATCTCCAATATGGTATTTTGTGATGGCACTTACACACACTGTCGAATCACATTCTATCTCAATAGACCTTAGTCCTTTCTCCTTGTAGAGTAGCAATCCGTTTAGGATTCCTTCTATTTCTTATGCATTATTTGTTGATGGTGGAAGTTTAATTGATCTAGTTGAAATTAGTGAGCCCTTCTCATTATGGATAATGCATCTTGCTCCTGAAAGTCCTGGGTTTCCCCGAGATGCTCCATCCATATTTAATTTGAATCTACCTTTGTGGGGGGGCACCATTTGGCTTTGTCCCTCTTCACCTTTGAATCCAAGGCTAGTTGGAATGGTGGTGAAATTTTTAAGTTCAAGTCCAGTTCTTCATCAAACTTTCATCCCAACATGTAAATTTGCTTTTCCTTTGTAGCTTGATGCAGGCATTCAACCATTCTGTTATATTTCTTTTGATGGTTTGTGTGATTTCCTCAACTTTTTTGGCTTTGTCCTGAAAGATTCTTTTATTGTGTTCTTTCCATATGTTCCAAATCAAAATTGAGGGATTTGTTTGCCATATTTTCCCCTATAGGGACTCCTTTTTTAAATTAGGCCAACTAGTGAGTAACTCCCTTAGCTTATTATTCCTTGGGGTCTTCCATCCTAGTTTATTATGTAACCAGTCCCAATAATGTTTTATGAAAGGACAATTTAGAAGTAGGTGATCTGAGTCTTCTTCATTCTTGTAACACATTACACATCTGCTTGGGCCTTCGAAGCCTACAGATTTCAATTTGTCCCCTGTTAGGATTCTTCCATGTAGTGTTGTCCAGGTGAGTGCCCCTGCCTTAGGGAGCAACCCTTTACCCCAACAAAGTTTTTTGGGTCAGTCACCACTTTCTTGCCTAATTTGTATCTGATAACCCATTTTAACTGTGTATTTACCCGATTTGGCTCTAGACCAAATTATCTTGTCTGCTTGAGCATTCAAACTTACCCTCCTTTCTTACATTATTTCTTCTAACTTCTTTTTTGTCTGTGGGGAGATCAGCTGGGATTTGCCATTGGCTTCCCCTGTTTTCATCCTTCCTAACATAGTCTCATACACTTCTGCCAAACTTATTTTCAATAAGATGAATATGGGGTGCCAATTTTGGGTACTCTTTTAATGGTTTGTATTTACCCCATGAGTCCTAGAATTCTACTCTTTCCCCATTATTGATTTGTCATGTTATGTGGTAAGTTATTACATGCCTTGAGCTTTGCATAAAGTTCCAAATATGAGAACCATTTCTTGCATTTACTATTGCCAATATCCTTTTTGGTTTCAGACTGTCTAGGTATTTCTTCTTCATTACTCTGCACCATAGCAATGAAGGATTTTGGTACATTTTCCAAGCTAACTTAGCCCCTAAGGCTGCATTTTGTAACTTTAAGTTTTTTATACCAACTCCTCCATCTTCCTAGGACATACATACTGTCCCATTAGATTAGTGAGATTTTATGTTGTTCATTTGAGCCCTCCCACAAAAAATGTTTAACTATGCTTTCTAGCCTAGCTGTAGCTTTAGATGTTAGTTGCATACACAACATTGAATATATAGGGATTGTTGATAGGACTACTTTGATAATATTTATCCTTCTTGCTAGGGTAAGCCATTTCCCCCTCCAGCTTAGAGCTTTATTATTGCATCTCTCTTTTATTTGTTCCCATAGGATAGTCTGACTTATTCCCTTGAACAATGATACTCCCACCTGTATTTGCAGGGTAACTCATCAGTTGAATAACCCAAAATTTAGGCAATTCTTCTTTGCAAGGTTTTCTTTGTGTGGAAGAAGTATATCTTGGATTTTTCCATATTTATTTGCTAACTTGAAATATTATTGTATTCTTGTAAGCATTCTTTTATATTTTATGCCTCTTGAATGGTAGCTTCTCCATATAATAGTGTGTCATCCACAAATTGTTGGTGAGTTAGGGCTTTTTCCCCTTATGCAATTTGTAACCCTCTCCATAGGATTTGTTCTTATTTGGAGGCAATATGCTTACCTAGAGCTTATGCCATAATAACAAGTAGAAAGGGGGAGAGTGGGTCTCCTTGCCTTATCCCATTGGAGCTTTGGAAGAAGCCACATGGGGAATTGTTGATCAAAATTGAATATCTTATTGAGGAAATGCATTGAAATATCATTTGCATCCATTCTTGGCCAAAACCAAACTTCTCCATGATTTTGATTAATAGTCTCCATTTCACCTTATCGTATGCTTTGCTTATGTGCAACTTTATCATCATTTTTTGTTTTCTCTCTTTGTTTATTGTGTGGATAGCTTCATTGGCTAGGATGATTCTATCCACAATATCCCTTCTTGGAGTGAAACCACTTTGGTTTGGTGATATGATCTTTTCCACTACATTTTTTAACCTATTTGTTAAGGCTTTGGAAAGGATCTTATATATGTTATTACATAGTGAGATGGGGTGGTAATCCCCAAAATTCTCACATACTTCCTTCTTGGGTAAAAGTACTATCATAGTATTGTTTTTTTTCTTTCACAAACTTTTTATGTCCCATGGAATCTTCTATTAATTCCCATATTTCATCTTCAAAAATATGCCAACTTTTTTGATAAAAGAAAGTTGGATACCCATCAGGGCCTGGAGCTTTGTCACGGTGGAGTTGGAATGCAACCACCTTTATGTCTCCTTTGGAAAAGGGTTTAGTTAGCATCAGATTTTCTTCTGGCATTATTATCTTGGGGATGTTTGCTATGATTTTATTGTCATTGAGAACTTCCTTATCACCTTTTGGTGTTAGGACCCTTCTATAAAATTTAACTGCCTCTTCCTCAATGCCTTTTTTCTCTTGTAGTAGGACCTTTTGTAGATTGAATGCTTGATATCCTCTTTTGGGCCTTTTAAATTTTGGATGTGTTATGAAAAAACTTTGTATTTGCATCTCCTTCAGTCAACCATACCTCTCTTGACTTAGTTCGTTGATATTCCTCTTCTCTGGCTAAAATTTATTCTTATTCTATCATCAGTGTTTTTTCTTTTAGGTAATCCTCCTAGATCATACCTTCTTTAACTACTTTATTATTTAGCAGTGACAATTCTTCCTCCAATCTTTCTTTCTTTGAGAAAATATTTTTGAAGATTGTCTTATTCCAGTATTGTAACTTCTAATTTATATACTTCAGTTTACACATAAAAATGAAACTCTTGGTCCCACTATATTTTGGGGCCTCTTTCCACCATTTACAAATTGTTTTGATCAGATCATCCCTCCTAAACCATATTTTCTCCATCTTGAAATATGATTTTGAATTGTTTCTTTCCTCTATTAGTGATACTTTGACTGGATAATGGTCTGACTCGACCAATGGGAGGATTTCTACCTCTATAGATTAGTTTCCTTCTAACCAATCTTGAGAGTAAATGAACTTGTCTAACTTCTCTTTTATGCAGCATTCTCCATTCTACCTGTTTGACCAAGCATATACATCATTTTTGGTAGGTACCTCTATAAGATTGTTTTGGCACGGGAACATTCCAAAGGCCACCATTGAAGGAGATTGAATTATGTTGCCACCCCACTTTTCTTCTATTCTAAGTATTGCGTTGAAATATCCCCCTAAGATTGTTCTTTGCATATTAATCTAGGAGATTTTATGACTCAAGGTTTTCCGTAACTTCTCTTTCTCCCTATTCCTGGTAGGCCCATAGATATTGAACATATAGAAATCTTCATTGTTTTTTACATTCTTGATATTGTACATCATCCAATTTGGATGCTTTTGACTTATATTCACTTCAACAACATTACTTCTCCAAAGTATGCCTAAGCCTCCTATTGTTCCAAAGGCCTTGGAGTATGCCTCCTCCCATCCAAATATATAAAAGACCTTGTTTTCTTCTTCGATCTTAGTTTCTTGCAGAAAAATGATGTTTGTGTCTGCCTTTTCTATTTGGCGTCTGATTAGGCGCCTTTTGTTAGGGGAATTCAATCCCCTAATGCTCCATGTAGTGATCTTCATGGTTCTTCTTGTTGGGAGTGCTCAACTCCCTTAATGTCTTGTAGAAAGTTCTTTATGCTTTTCAACCCTTTTTCATGGGCCAGCTCCTCTCTAATTTGCTTTCTTGACTTTCTCCCTTTCTTCTTTTTATCTTTCTTTGGTAAGTCAAAATATTGTGCTACTGTTTGTGTTATGCTCCTATTCTCAATTATGTCGAGCTCGAGAAGCCTTTTGTCTCCTCTATTGGCTGATTATAGGGGTTTGCCTTTGTTTATGTGGGTTTATCCCCCCTGGTTTCTGAATATTAGCTTCCTCTATTTGCATTGTGATGTTTTGCTTCCTTCTCTGCAACTTGATTTTTGTGCATGGGGCTTGGGATTGGTGGTGTTTTTGTGTGTTTCTCCTGTGCCACCTTTACCTCATGCATTATGATTTCTATCTGATTTATATATGAGACTTCCTTGGGACTTGGAGTCCTACTTTCCCTCATTGCTTTGTTGGACTCCCTTTTTCTCCAAACTTGCTTAGTTTTTGGGGGAGCCTTTTGATTTTCTATGTTGTTGTCTTTTGGGACCTTTTTGTGTCTTGGGGTTTTTTGTTCCTCTATTTTCATTCCTTGTTTCTACATCCCCACTTTGGATTTGAGATTTATTTCCATAGGGATTTCCTTTATTGTTGTTATCTTGATTCTTGCGTGAATATAAGAGTTTTCTTTAAGCAGAGGAACATAAATTTGCACTAGTGCTCCCAAAGACCTTCCGATCTTCTCTAAGCATTCCTCAAACCATAATTTGAGAGGTAGATTGTATAGTCTAATCCATTTTTATATTGAGTATGATGCGTAAGTTCAGGGATTAAAGTGAGTTTCCCATTTTTGTGTGTAGATGGGATGACCGTCTATTTCCCATGTACTCTGATTCAGGGCCCCATCTCTATTATCTACAGAAAGGAAGACTACTATGAAGAAGCCATTAGGGAGAAATTTTATCCCATGGTTTTGTTTTATGCTCAATTGAGCCCGTTCTTCTATTTATTTTCCCCCCTTCTATGGTCCGAGGATTCTGCATATTATGGCTAGATCTTCCAAAATGTTGATGTCTTCCTTTGTTTCCTCTTGGACATCTATTTCGATTGATACCTTTATTTTTCCTTTTTAGGGGCTTCATTATCCTTCTTTGCAATGGGCTGGGGAGTTTGTTCGCTATTGCTTCTTCTCTATTCCTTCTCTCTTGGCTTGTTTGTGGGGGCTTGTTATTCTGGTTGTCTTCTATTCTGTCCCTCTTTGTGCACTTGTAGGTTTTTATGTTTTTTTGGGACTTTTCTTCTTATAGTTATTGTTCGCATCTTCCTTTTATCTATTTCAATATGGTTTGGCCAAGTAACAAAATGTGGCTTTCTAAAATTGATTATGTATTTTTCCTCCGTTTTTTATGGCCTTCTTCTCCACTTGTTCGTTTTTGCTTGTTCTATTCTTCTTCTTGTGTTCACTTCCTCAGGCCTTCTATTTTGTTCCATTGTTTTTGATTATCCAAGGTTACTATTAGCAGATTTGTAGTGAAATTTGTATGCCAATTAATTCACATTCAGTAGGTTCACATGTAATTTCACATTTAGAAAAAAAATCACAAGGAGAGCAATATCTTTATATTTTTTTAAAATAAATAAATAAATGTAAGTTTTGTTAAATAAACCCAAATTTAGATAAAGAGAGATAATCAAATTATATTAGAACTTAACCCTATTACATAATTATTTTTAAATGTTTCAAGACTCATGATTATATATAAAGGTTACAGTTATAATTAATAATTTTAGAGATATAATTAAAATAATTAATTATAACCTTAATTTTACAATTATTAATAATATTACAATGTTAACCCTAATTCTTCTTACTATAATTCAAAAATTATTGGAATTATGGTTAGAGTTAGGGTTAGGATGAAGGTTAAGGTTAGGATTAGAATTAGGGTGACAAGTAGAGTTAGAATTACAATTATAACTATGGTTATTGTTAGGGGTAAAGTTAAGTTTACTATCAAAGGGTTCAATTAGGGTTAGTTTAAGGTTAAGGTTAGTATTCAATTAGGGTTAGTATTTAATTAGGGTTATGGTTTGATTAGGATTAGTGTTCACTTATGGTTACATTTAGGGTTCAACCAGGTTAGGGTTATATGATAAAGCTTAGGATTTTGGCTAGGGTTGGGCTTCAAATAGGGTTAGGGTCAAAGTTAGGATTAAGATTTAATTATGGTTGGGATTTAATTATGATTGAATTAGAGTCAAGGTTACGGTTAAGGTTGAATTAGGGTAGGTTTAATGTTAGCTTTAAGGGCTCAATTAGGTGTACAATTCAATTAGGGTAAGATTTAGTGTTACGGATAGGGTTATGGTTCAAGTGCTAAGGTTCAATTAGGGTTCAAAGTTAAGGTTAGAGTTAGGATTAGGGTTCCATTAAGGTTAGGGTTGAATTAGGGTGATGGTTAGTGTTAAGGTTAGGGTTGGGCTTTAAGTGCAAAGATTCAATTAGGGTTTAACCAGGGTTGTATAATAAAGTTTGGGATAAAGGTTACAATTGGGTGCAAATAGGGTTAAGGTCAAGGTTAGGGTTAGGGATGAATTAGGGTAAGGGTTTAGATTTAAATATGATTAGGATTAGGGTTCAATTATGAGTAGGATTTAATTAGGGTGAGTGTTAGGGTTAAGATTAAATTAGGTTAAGGGTTAGTATTAGTGTTAGTGTTAATGTTAGGTTTAGGATTTAATTAGGGTTCAAATTTTGGGTATATTTCAATTAGGATTTTAGGGTTAGAGTTAGCGTTAAGGATAAGGGTTCAATTTGGGTTAAGGTTTAATAAGGGTTTGGGTTCAATCATGGTTAGGGTTATGGGTTTATTAAGGTTATGATTTTATTAGAGTTAAGGTTCAATTAGATTAGTGTTCACTTAGGATTATAGTTAGGGTTCAATTAAGGTTAGGGTTAGGTTCTTACAGTAAAACGTGGTGTAAGGGTTAGGGTTGAGGTTCAAATTAGGTTAGGGTCAAGGTTAGGTTTAGGGTTTAATTAGCGTTAGGAGTAGGGTTCACATAAGATTTAATTACGGTTAAGTTCAATTAGGGTAAGCATTAGTGTTAGGGTTCAACTTCAATTAGGTTTTAGAGTTATGGATAGAGTTTAATTAGGGTTAGGATTAGATTTCAATTACGATTCAATTAGGGTTAAGGTTAGGGTTCAATTGGGATAAGGGTTATATTTAAATTAGGGTTGGGACTAGGGCTCAATTTGGTTTAGGGTTTAATAAGGTTAAAGTTCAATTAGGTTAAGATTTAATTAATATTAGAGTTAGAGTTCAATTGGGTAAGTTCTGACTTAGGGTTAGGGATAGGGTTCAATAGGGATAAGATTTAATTAGGAATAGGGTTAGAGGTCAATTATGGTTGAATTAGGGTTAGGGGTATCACCCAATTAGGGTTAGGATTTAAATAGCGTTCAATTAGGGTTGAATTAGGATTTAATTGGGGCTAGAGTTAGAGTCTAATTAGGGTTATAGTTAGTATTAGAGTTAGGTTAGGGTTAGAGTTAGGATTAAGGTTCCATTAGGGTTACGGTTCAATTAGAATTAGGTTTGAAGTTAGTATTAGGGTTAAAGTTAGTGTTAATGTTAAATTAAGGTTATGAATTAATCGAGGTTACATTTCAATTAGGGTAGAGTTAGAGTTCAATTTGAATATAATTATAATTTAATTAAGGTTAGAGTTTTATTATGGCTAGGGTTAGTGTTAGGGTTGGGATAAGTGTTATGTTTATGATTCAATTAGGGTTTAATTATAACTCAAAGCCTAACCCTAACTATAACTGTAACCCTAACCCTAACACTCAATAATTATAACTCAAACCTTAACTTTAATTCTATATCTAACCCTAACACTAACCTTAATTCTAAATGTAACACTAGTTCTAATTGTAATCCTAACCCTAAACCCCACACTAAATTTATTTCTAACTCTAACTACAACCCTAACCCTAATACTAACACTAACATTATTTCCTAACTCTAAATCTATCTCTAACCCTAACCCTAACCCTAACCCTAATCCTAATTGTATCTCTAGATGCAACCTTAACCCAAACCTTAATTATATCTCTAACCATAATCTTAGCCCTAATATTAACCCTAACCCTAACCTTAACCCTAATTCTATCTCTAACTTTATCCCTAACAATAATCCTAACCCTAACCCTAACCCTAACTTGAACCCTAACTCTAATTCTAACCCTAATACTAATGGTAACCCTAATTATATCTCTAACCCTATTTCTATCTCTAACCTAACCCTAATCCTAATATTAAACCTAAACCTATTCTTAACCCTAATCCTAACTTAAACCTAATCTTAACTGAACCCTAACCCTAATCTTAACCCTAATTCTAATCGTAACCCTAACCTTAACCCTAAACATAATCCTAAACCTAAACCTAATCCCAACCCTAATACTAACTCCAACCCTAATACTAATTCTATCTTTGAACCTAACCCTAACCCTATTCTCAAAAACAAAATCAATCCCAATATTAACCCTAATTATTTTTCTCTATCCTTAACCCTAACCCTAACCCTCAACCATTACACTAAGTCTAACACTAATGCTAATCCTAAAAATAACGCTTACCCTAACCCTAATCCCAATACTAAAGTCAACCCCAACCTTAATCGTTATTTCTATCTCTAACCCTAACCCTAACCTTAACCATACCCTTGATCCTAATTTTGTGTGTAATTTCTTAATTGTAACCCTAATTGTGATAATAATCGCAACCCAAATTCTAATTCTCTCTAATCATAATCGTAACCCTAACCCTAAACTTAATACTAATGCATGCTAACCTAAACCTAATCCTAATTTTATCTCTAACCCTAACCTTAAACTTAACCCTAACCCTAACCCTAACCCTAACCTTAATATAAAAAGTGGCAATATCAAATAGTTTAAGATTTAATTTAAATTTTTATTTTAATTATGTAAAATTAAATCTCTAGAAATATTATATGTATATGCTCATTTATGTATGTGCTTTAATTTAAGTTTTATTTTATTATTATTTTAATAGTGTGAATGCAAATCTAGCTAATTGTTTTTTTTTTTAGATTTTTTATAATAAAAAATAACAATTACATACATTTAAAAATCATTCTTATTGAAAAATGGCGGAGGGGCGACACAGGTAGGATTTTTGAAGGCACAAAGGCTTTCAATATGACAATGGGGTGTAGGTGAGATGGTCTTTCAACAATAGAAGAGGCTATAATAATCCAAACTATAGACAGATGGACCCAAGTAGGGCATGGCAAGCTCCAGATAATCAATCCAATCAACATGGAGACAAGGAAAATGGGGGCAGAAGACCTAGAAATCTTGAGCAAAAGGAGGACCGTTTTTGGTCAGTTTATCAAATGGAGAAGGTGGACTTTTGGTAGTTGGAAGGCAAGTTTTTGTGTCCAAAACAACAAGAAGAGAAGGTGGGCCCAAGCAAGGTAATATCTAGCATTTCCTATGCAACCATGGCTTCATTGTGCTTGGAAAATAGTGAATTAAATGATGTTCTTACCTTTCTTAAGGCTCGGGCATTTTTTATGAAATGGGGTGGGAAATGGCTTGCTTTCTCTAAGATTAGGGCATGGTGTGATAAACATTGGGGTAAATATTGTGGTCTCAAAACCCTTGAGAATGGCTTGTATCTTGTGACTTGCCAAACGACTCAGGATAAAGAGTGGATTCTTAGTAGTGGTCCTTTTGTGATGGAGGGCATTGGTTTTCTTATCAAGGATTGGTCTCCAAACTTTGATCCCAATGCAATGACGATGGAGGAAGTTTTGTTGTGGATTAGGTTGAAAAATCTGCCACAGGAATATTGGGATCTTGAAACCCTGAAATAGATTGGTAATAAATTTGAGACTTTTGTGAAATCGGAAGAAGCAATGGATAAATATGATTTCAGTGTTTTCCCAAGGGTTTGCATTTTAAGATGGGCGATTCATCCTCTACCTGAAATGTTAGAGTTAAAGACTGGGGAAGGGGTTTGGCGCCAAAGGCTGGAGGTTGAGGATGCAATGTTTACCTATTTAAACTGCGTAGGGAAAGAACACTCAGATGGTTTATGCCCGCCCATGAAAAAGGGAAAGGGGTCAGTCTAGAACTCTCTGTGTGGGGAGATTGTGACCTTGTCTAAGAGTGTGTAGTGGGAAGAGATGTGGTATGCTCAAGAATGGGGACCCTAAAGCTTAAACTGGTGTCACTCGATTTATGTAACAAATGGGTTTACAAATAACAGGGAAGGGGTTCAGAAAGAAGAAATAGATTTGCTTTTCGGGAGTGGATCTGAGTCTCTATCTCAGACATGGACGCATCCGATATATAGTCCAGAGGAAGAAACTTTAGTAACTTCTTCAGTGGAGGTGGCGAAGGGTTGGCCTAACCCAAAGTGGCAATTGGATGGATCTGAAATCCAAAGGTTCTGTAGTGTTATGCCTGAAACTTAGAATTTTTCTCCTTTAAGTAAAAAAGTCGGCTTCCAAGAACAAAGCTCCCACTTGAGGGTAGAGCAAACAGACATAACTCCTGATAAGTTAAATGACTCTAATTCACCTTCAAAAATGAAAAAATCAAGTGGTGAAAGGGTGATGCCTAATAGAGCAAAAAAACCTGGTGAAGAATGGGTCCAACACTCTCCTTAGAGCAATAGGCAAGAAAGAGTTACAAAAAACTTACCTCAAGAGGAGGATAGAATGTTTGAAAATGAAGAGCCTGTGTTCAAGGATATCCCCATATCTCTAATCAAAAACTTAGATAGTGCTTTTGTCAAAGCCAGAGATAGTGGTGGCAACCCGAAGGATTCAAATTCAGATTTGCTCTCAGATAATGATTTGGGGGGTGAATATGTTCTTGGTTTACACGATAATATTGGTATTGTGGAGAAACGAACAATTGATCAATCTATAGCCTTAACCAGTAAGGCTAAGATTGGTGAAAAGAAGAAGCATGGTCCTAAAACTAGCAAGATGCACCTTGAAATGGCCGGTAATGAAGTTGGTTAGAGCAAATTGAGATCGGGAAAAGGCATAGCCTTTTCTCGACAGCCATGAAAATCCTATCGTGGAATATCAGGGGCTGCAATGCCCTTAACAAGATACATTTGATCAAAAGATGCTTTGATCAAACGAGACCCTCTTTGGTTCTCTTACAAGAAACATAAATTAAGGAAACCAATTTTGATTCTTTTTAAAAATGCTTCAGCCATTGGAAATGTTCTTTATCTAGGGCGATTGGTGCTTCTGGTGGTTTGGGTATCTTATGGAATGATTCAATTGTTGATGTACAAATGATCAAACATGATAGATACTGGCAATGGTTTTGAGTGATGTCTAAGCAACTACAGGTAAATTTCTCAATAATCAATATATATGGTCCAAACAATTCAGCTCAGAAAAAGCTATTATGGCAACATTTTTCAGGTATTTTAAGTGAAGAGGGGGAAAGTTTGTTCTTGATGGGGGTGATTTTAATGCAATAATGAGACCATCTGACAAATTTGGGGGTTTATGTTGGTCTGGAAAAAGTCAGCAAGATTTCTATGATTTTGTGGTGAGCAATGAGCTCATTGAGATTCCTTTCAAGAATGGAGAATTCACTTGGACAAATCAAAGAGGTGGTTTTCTGAATATAGCAGAAAAATTGGACCCTTTTTTTTCTAGTAGGTAATTGGTCAGCACATCAATGGATTTGTGAAGTTAATATTCTTCCTATAACTGGGTCAAACCACTATCCAATAGGTCTGAGAATCCAAGAGGAAGCCACTTTGAATCGTTGCCCCTTTAAGTTTGAAACAATGTGGTTTTAAGATGAAGGCTTAAAGGATTTGGCGGCAAAATGGTGGCGTAGTGCTCCAAGGTGTTCTAGTTATAGAGCTTTCATTTTTAAAAAAAATCTCCAATATATCAAAGAGCAGCTAAAAAATGGAATTGAGAATCTTTTAAAAAAATTTGCTGAAAAGATTAGGTTGGAGGAGGATTTGAATGATTTTCACTCTAAAGTGATTGAGTGGGGGATGAGTGAAGAAGACTTTGTATTGGAAAAATAGTTGAATAAGGAATATTCAAAAACCCTTGCTTGTGAAGAAACCTATTGGAGACAAAAATCCAGTGAAACTTGGCTAAAAGATGGTGATAAAAACACCAAATTCTTTCACAATTTTGTAAAGGTGCGTAGATCCCACAACAAAATTTTCTCCATTAAGGATGGTAATGGTGCAATCTTGGATGATGTTAATTTAATCAATAAGGAGGCTGTGAGGTTTTTTTTTTATATATTCACTGCTGGCTTTAATGGCCTGAGCCATGTCCTAAACATTTTAGATGTTATTCCTTGTTGCATTTCTGAGGCGCAAAATGCTATGCTAATGGAGGAAGTCACTTTGAAGGAAGTGAGAAAATCTCTTTTTGACTTGGGAGGAGACAAAGCCCTTGGTCCAAATGGCTTCCCAACCATTTTTTTCCAAAGATTCTGGGATATTTTTGCCAATGACTTGTGGGAAGTGGTTGAGGAATCAAGAAAGGGTGGTTTCATCCTAAAGGACCTTAATAATACCTTTATATCCCTTATCCCAAAGAGATTGGTCATAAGTTCCTTTGAGGATTTTAGATCGATCTCCTTATGCAACACAATGCACAAGATTATTTTGAAAGTCATTGCCAACATGTTGAAAAAGGTGCTAGTGTCTGTGATATCTATTGAATAGAGTGGTTTCTCTCCTAATAGATCAATTTTTGAAGGGGTCATAGTGGCTCATGAAACCATCCATTCGGTCCACTTGGCGAAGACTGAAAGAATGATGATTAAGCTAGATATTAAAAGGGCTTATGATGAAGTTAATAGGAGTTTTTTGCTAAAAGTGCTGGAAAAATTTGGGTTTTGTCAAGCGTGGATTGTGTGGATTGAGAGTTGTATTAGCTCCCCACATTTTTCTGTTTTGGTAAATGGAAGCCCCCAAGGTTTCTTTTAATCCTCTAAAGGAATCAAACAAGGAGACCCTATATCACCTTTTCTTTTCATCATCTTGGCAGAGGTTCTAGGAAGGCAAATTTCTTGGAAGTGTAGTAATGGTTTGTGGAAAGGAGTTAAAATTGCTGAGGGAATTGACCCAATCGCCCATCTCCAATTTGTTGAGGACACCTTTTTGTTGGGGGAAGCCACTTTTAGAGAAGCTTGTGTGATGAAGGACTCCTTAGATTCCTATGGTTTGGCGTCTAGGCAATGCATTAATTGGCGAAAGTCTGAAATTTTCTTTTTCAACACTCCTGTGCAAAAACAACTAGAAATTTGTAGGATTCTTGGCATGAGATCAAGATCACTCCCCAACAAGTACTTGGGGATACCTCTCTTTGGAGAGGCTAACAAGGCAAGTATTGGGAAAGACTTGTTGGATTCTTGTCTAAGTCGGATGGACAGGTGGAAGAGCAAATGGCTAACTGTTGCTAGTAGAATTCTTTTGTTAAAATTTGTCATCTTTGCAATTCCAGTATACTCAATGATGTGCTTAAAAATTCCAAGGAAAGTGATAAGTTCTATTGGCTAGCAGATGAGGAAATTCTTTTGGAATGGGGTGAGTGAACAGGACAAAATTCCTTTGCTAGCTTGGGACAAGATCTGTCGAGCTAAGGAGAAAGGGGGAGTTGGTCTGAGAGATTGGCAACTTATGAATGAAGCACTTGGAGCAAAGTTGGTGTGGAACATGTATGCCAATCTAGATTTATTGTGGGTCAAAATATTGAAGGAAAAATATCTGGATTCTAATGAGGATCATAGGATCTTCACAATTCACAACCCACCCAAAGGATCGACCATTTGGAATTTTATTGTTTCATGTCAGCTGGTTATACTAAATCACATTTCGTGGCAACTTGGAAATGGCTCTAAAGCTAAATTTTGGGAGGATTCTTGGGATGGGTGGCCAAATCTGCGTGAAGAGGCAGATTTGCAGGAGCTCAAAGTTTTTTTCACTCAAAGATGGGGTGATAAGGTGAGAAAGTATGTAGAACTAAAACAGGGTCCTTTGGCCCTAGAATGGGGTTGGAAGGAGATCCCTACTGATGGTTTGTCCACTCAACAATTTTAGAGGATGCAAGGCATTTTTAAGGAGAGGAAAGTTTTTTTTTCAAAGCATCATGACAAAATTATATGGTGTGGTTCCACGAATGGGAATTATTCGGTCAAAATCGATTACCAATTTTTGGATTCTGTGGAAAGGGAAATTTTTTGGGAAAAGAGTCTTTGTTGGAACAAGAGTTGTCTTCCAAAGGAAGGCACCTTTGCGTAGCTTGTTGTGAGTGGTAGAATTCTAACAGGCGAAAGAAGGAAGCGTTTAGGCTTTGTTGGTCCCACAAAATGTGTAATGTGCAATGAGGCTGAGGAGTCGATTGATCACTTACTTATGCAGTGTGACATAGCAAAAAAGTGTTGGGAGAACCTAAGGTAGAAATTAGGGTGGTTTGGTCCTCTTCAACGGACTCTGAAAGAGGTTTTTGAGAGTTGGCCAATAGCTCCTAGAAAATCTCTCCTCTCATGTATTTGGTTAGTCTCCCCTTCTCTGGTAATCTGGGAGATTTGGAAAGAGAGGAAGAGAAGAATCTTCTTAGATAAGAGTGAACCCTTGAACAGGTTATTACATCGCATTGATCATATGGTGGAAGAAGTAGTGAGTTCTGCAGCTTCAAATTAGTAGAACATGCGTCTTCCTTTTTCACAGGAGGATGGCATAATTCAAAAAGCATGGGCTGGCATCAGGATTAAAACAAATGTGGGGATGTTGTCTAATGCTTCCAAGAAATCTAGTGAGGAAAATGTATGTTGGGAGAAACCTCTAGAAGGTTGGTACAAAGTAAATTTTGACAGGGCTGTGAGAGGCAATCCTGGTCCGTCCGGTGCAGGAGTTATAGTTAGAGATCATCAAGGTAATACTATAGCTCTAAGAGCAAAAAAAATAGAGGGGACAAATAATGTGGCTGAAGTCAACGTAGCTCTATTAGCTATTGACATAGCTCAAAATGTTGGTGTTCAAAAAATCCACCTTGAAGGGGATTCCATAATTATTACTCAGGCAATTATTTATTTGGGGGAAAAAGCTTGGCATCTGTAGAGTTATGTAAGAGAAATCCTTAAAGAATTAGAGAATTTTGAGGATTTTAAAGTAAGCCACATCAGGCGCTCGAAAAACACAGAGGCTGATTGCCTCTCCAAGTGGGTAGTAAATTTCAAACATATTGGTGAATTTGTTTTGGAGGATCTCAGAGGTGTTTCATTGGAGGAAGTATCCTAATGGTCCTAATGCGTTTCTAAACTTGTGCTTTTACTAAACTCGGGCTCCTAGGTGAAGGAGATATGTCTTAAAGGTTTTGATTGGATGTGCTTGTTTTTTCTTGGTGGCAGAGCTTTCTTGAAGCTAGATGAGACAACAAAAATATTTTCCCTGAGTTCAATGCTTTGGCAGAGGAGTCTTTTCGCTGATGTTTGGCAGGACGATGTCAGAACGAAGATCTGGTGAAAAGGATGAAGGGGATTTGGATCTCCTTTGGCAAATTTGAAAATCCCACAAATCTTAATTTTAATGATTTTTTTAGGTGGCGGCGGAGGAGTTAGTTATTACTTTGCTACTTGAAGGACGATGATGAAAGATGACATTAATGGCTCGGGCTGGAAGGCTTTTAAATTTGCAAAAGGGTAGAGGTTTTTTATGATGTAGCAGTGTTTTGTTAGGTTTGGTGACGTGCCTGTGTGATCGACGATGGAGGCTATGTATGGTTTCTCTACTCAGCAACAACAAAAAGGTTTCTTTGGTCCTGTGACTGCATTCTGGTTGAAATTCTTATCGAAATGCCCGCAGGATGAGGTTGTGGTCTAGGTAGTGTTAAAAACTTTGGGTGTGCATTTCATGGAAGCAAGGCACAAAGGAAAGATGAACGTAGACATAGCCTCAATGATATTTGCTTGGGGGCTGGAGTTGAATGAGGAAATTGAAGTAATCAAATGGGTAATGTCATCGCTTTTTGATGCAAATTTGCTTATGGGGATGGATTCTTTCCTAGAGTGGGTGGTGCCAGGAGTGGGCTATGATGTTTTAGAAGGCATAAAAGACATGGACGAGGTGATGGAAGAGGGATTAATCCCTTTTGTGAGGTGGTGGAGAAGAACAGATAGAGACACCTACAAGCTAGAAATTTTGTCGGCTTGGGAGAATTTGAAATTGGTGCTACGTCGACAGGAGGCTGGAGCAAGGTGAGAGACACCACAAATTCCACAACATTTTCCTAGGAGGAAACACACGACAAGGAGTGGTGGTCTTTGGTGTATGAGGGAAAAAAAGGGGTGTTGTTTAGAAGTCTCAATGGTGGGTGTGATTGTTAGAAGGTCTTTTTTTTTGTGACTACAATGTTTTTGTTCATTTTTTGTATGGTGGGCATTAGAAGCATGACTCTGAAGATGAAACTTGGAAGTGGTTCGTGGCTCAAGCAAAAATTTCATGGCGCTTAACCCTAGGTCAGACAAATGTTTATATATGTATTTTTTTGTATGTTGGTGTATAAATGATAAATTTGTAATGCCCTGTTGATACAAAGCTAGAGGTTGGTCATGGGTTGTAGGTTTTAGAAGGGCTTCATGAAGATAATGTGAAGCATTTGGATGCCTTGTAGCTTTTGTAGCCGTAGAAGTTGGTGGTAGGGTTCGATGTTTTGTAAATGCTGATGTATAGGGATTGATGACAAAAGGATTTTTACTTATACAGATGCAATAACTCTTTATAATTATAAATAAAATAAACCTTTTATAGATCAAAAAAATAAAAATCATTCTTAAAAAAATTGGTAAAAATAAGTAATATTTATTTATTTTAAAAAGATTTAATGAAATGATTTATAAAGCAAAAAATAAAAACATAGTTTACCTTGCTTTGGCCATACCACCTCAAACTTCTTACCCAATTATGTTAAAAAATAATTTTTTACAAATTTTAAAATTAAATATTTAACATGTTCACTTTTAAAAAATTAAATTATATTTATAACACATAAAATTCTAATTTTTAATTAAGTCAAAACCAACTTATTAATAAGTAATTAACAAAAAAATTTACTAATAACTAAATAAAAAATAAAATTAATAACTAATAAAAAAAGGGGAAGAAGAAGAAGAAGAGAAAAAAAGAAAAAATACAAATTTCCTCATTACACATACATATACACGGGGACTATTACCATTGTCATTAGCTTCGACAAAGGTTCAAATCTCACTATTTCCATTATCATAATACCTATACGCGAAATTCAAATCTCTCTTCATCCGAGAGAAAGAGACAGAGTTGCATAATCTCGGCGCATCTTCTTGACTTTCATTTAAACTGTGTCAAAATTGGCTCAAACAATTATTTTGTACCCACGGCGGCGGGCCCTTCGCCAATCTCGCTGTACTAACTAGGCAGCAGGCATCTACTGCGATTTTTTGCTTCCGTCATGTGAAAACTTAACGGCAGCCGTCAGCTCCGTTGGATCGTGCTGGGTCGTTGAAAGTGAATTCTGAAGTTGTTCTGTTGTCCGTGGAATGTGTAACTGCGAACACCACCATTTTTCTGCACTTCCAAACATAGAATTTGATCAGACGAGGTAGTCGGGGGTTGTAATAAATGGCTTCCACCGAAGGCCTGGTGCCGATAACGAGGGATTTTCTCGCTAAATTCTATGATAAATATGTCTTTGGTGCTCTGTCTGAAGATGTTGGCCGTTTATCCACCCAGCTTCGTCAATGCAGCACTTCCCTTTTGTCCCACTCGCCAAAGCAGCCAGGTTTTTCATCCATTGCCCTATGCATTTCAGTTATATTCTAAAATTTAGGATTTTTAGGGTTTCACTGTTTTGATTCTTTGCTTGTATTTGCAGCGAGTATGAGCACTGCGTTTTCTTTTCTGGCATTCTGTTGATTAGCGGTTGTATTTAGAAACAATTGGGGCGAATTTGGTGCTAACATTCTGGTTTAGTTTATTAAAATCTGGAACTGGCTCGTCTGAGGTTTCTCACGTGCCATAGGACAAAAATTAATTCGCACTTACGAAAATCAGAGCTTGGAAGAAATTTATCTTCTCAAGGGAATAAGAGTCCATAGTTAGTGCTCATGTAGAGCCATGTTTGCCATGTTGGTAACGAAGGAAATATGAGTCGTTAAAAGACGTGAATTATGCTTCGGAAAAGAGCGAGGAAAATCAGATATAGAATTCATTTCATGCAATATTCTCAAGTATGTAGAGCTAAGTATATAAATTCGAAATTTGGGTCAATTAAGTTGAAATCAACTCTAAAAATAGCCTTAAAAAAATAAAATTTTTGGATGCGTTTCTGCTATTATGGGTAAAATACTTGTAACGGAAAATAGAAAATTGGAAGTGATAAACACTTGATTATTTTGCAAAGAAGAAATAGAAGTTGTACAATGAACGTTGAAATATTAAGCACTTGCATTTTTTCACATTATATCTACAGGCGTATAGACAGGGAGCTTGGATAGGCGACTTTCTATCTTTGCAGAATTATTGGCTTGCAAATTAAATTATAAGCATCAGAAAACAAAATGTTTAGAACTTAATGTAACTGGTGCTGCATTCTGTTTACACTTATAGGATTTAATGTAACATGCTGATAGCAAGCTTGATGGTTAAGAGTGTAAAACACATCTTGTTGGGTTGTATTGAGTTACTCAACACTTGTGGTCTACCATTGGGTTATGCTGCATGCATGCCTGGATGTGTAACTAGCTCTATAATTGTATTGGGTTAGAGCCTAAATGGGTTGGCCTACCCTTTATCTCATTTGCTGAGAGGTGTGTAAATAAATGTAATGCCTTGCAACTTTTAAATTAATCAAGTCATTTGTGTTCGTTTGTGGGATTCTATTTTATACTAATATTCTTCTTTTGGGGTCTCTTGACACCGTCGTATATCAGTGTTCTCTTGTTTTGTTTTTGGATTTTACTTGATTGATTATGGACCAGTGGCATCAATTTTACATTGTATCAAAGCTTAGGGATTAAAGCTCCCTGGGTTCTGGACTTCAGCTGCTGCCAAGGTGTGTGAAGGAGTGACTACACTTTTTTTGTTTTGTTGTTAAAGTCATTTTTTTTAAGAAGAGAAGAGATTCAACTAGATTGTGGGCAAAGTATATTCTTAGTACAAATCTGAATTCCTTGTGGAGTTTGGACACAATAGAAACTTGTTTGGAAAGTTCATTCCATGAGCTCTTCTTGTGCAAGATTTTGTCCTTATAGGAGTGTTAGGGCTTCTCAAGAATCCTTTCCATTAGTGGTATTGCTTAGATTTGATTACATTTTTGGATTCCTTGTGAAAATTTGTTGGGTTCATTTTTAGATTCCTAGGTTCTTGAGATCCCTTCCCATTCCCCTTTTGAACATACTTCTTTAATGGTTCTTCCTTGAGCATCAAACATTATTATAAAAAAAAGGGAGAGATTGGATCTCCTTGACATAGTCCTCTTGAGGCTTCAAAGAAACCGTATGGGCTACCATTAACTAGGACTGAATATCTTGGGCTGGCTATAAAACCAAAATCCAGTTTAGCCATTGTTTGCAAAAGTTAAAATTTTCCTTTTCAGCAAGAATCTCCAATCTATTCTGTTACGTACTTTTTTAATATCCAGTTGTAGAATCATACTTTTTCTTTTGGTTGTTTTTATATTTTTATTTTTTTTAATATTATTTATTTATTATGTTATTACATATTACATATTATTTTTATCATATAAATTATTTATTATTTATTAATATATAAATAAAATTAAAATAATAGATATTAGTACAATATTATAAAATTACATATATAATATATTGTAAAATATTAAACAAAAAAACGAATTACAAGTATTTTGTTTGTTTCAAATTAGGAATATGTTTTATATATTTATATATATATATATATATATATATATATATGAACCCATGCCAGTTCCTTTGGGAAAAAAATGATATTGGTATAGTCAAACCCCAAACCCATACCCATACCCATTTTGGAACTAGGATTGACAACTTAGGTTATGCTAGTTAGTGAATTGTTTTATTTTGGGTTTATGTGCTTACCCTCCCATTATCATTAGAGATACCCATTATGGAACTAGTACCGACAACTTAGGCTATACTAGTTAGCAAATTGTCTTATTTTGGGTTTATGTGCTTACCCTCCCATTAATATTGGAGGGAAATCTACATAGGAGTTAAGTATGATTGCAAAGGTTATGTCAAGTATATGGATTTTATCCTATTTCGATTGGTTATCAAGTTGAAGGTATTGTGTGGATTGACTTCTTCCCTAAGGAGTTTATATGGTGTTGCTTTACCTCAAGGGTAATTTTCTATCTCTAAGTTTATTGGATATTAGGACATTTTGGATCACAAACATTTGGTGCTGTTTGATCTCTATTCTATTTCCATGTTGATATTATTTGGCATATTTGTGTTATTGGATCTTTAGATTTTATCAATGTTTTAGAACAATGATTTGGGCAAATTGGGAGAATTTTTCTACACAGATTGGGAGATTTTTGCTGATTTTTTCTCAAAAATTAGCTTATCTTGCATAGGGTTGTTGCCTTATCATATGCGTTAGATCGAGGCAGTTCTTGCATTGTTGAAATGTATATTTTTATAGAGATTTCTGATAAGTGGCCACAATAAAGATTCTGAGTGATATCAAAGGGGGTATGGTTGTGAAAGTTGACCTTGTGAATATGATTTCTGGCAATTTTTCTGGTGCAGAATTAAGGCAAAAACAATAAGCTTTGAATGCTTCCTTATCTTGACAGACTTTTGTGATTTAGATGATTCCTACACCTTTGGGAAGAGCTTTCGAAGGCTTTCAGAAAAGTGTCACAATCAGAGATTTTAAGAATTTCTAAGGAGATATGATTGTATGAAGGTGACCTTGTGAATATGATTTTTGACAAGTCTTTTTGGCACACAACTGGGGCAAAATAGTCAACTTTAGATGCTCTGTTTTCGTTGGTAAATTTCTTAATTTAGACAATCCCTACACTGTTGGAAAGAGCTTCTTGGGAGCTTTCTAAAATGTGGTCATAGTAAGAATTCTCAGCAATATCGAGGGAGATATGGTCATTTAAAGACTGTGCAAATATGATTTTTGTGAATTTTCTTGACACAACTTAAAAGAAAATCATATCTTTTAATCTGGTTAAGCAATTTGAATATTGTTTATTGCAATTAAAAGAAGATGTATAGATCTACTTGCTTACATGTTTTGATTATCAAATCTATGGTGGGAAAGTAGATGCATTGAGTGCAACCTTTCATGAAACCCTGACTTTTCATGTTGAGAATTTGAGCATTCATGGAGTTGGAGAGCAGTCTTGAAAAGCTTGTAATCAAGATTATCCAAATAAGACTGCATCACCAACAAGTGGTTTAGAATAATGGAAAAAATGATGGTAATGATGATGATGATAAAGACAAGGATGGTGTGGAAAAAGAGGAAAAGGATGACAAGGGTCCAAGCATTTTGACACGATGGCGATGATAAGGATGATGATGAGCAAGAATGATAAGAAGAGGTGGAGGATAAGTGTTCACTGTTCATGCATTTTAGCTTTAAAGATGGAAGCCTCAATTTTTTAGTTTCATGGATGCATTAAAAAGGTCATTGTATTCATAAACCTTAGTAGTAGTATAACTTCATCAACAAGGACTTGATGTAAGGGCTTGGCTTAGCATTTATATGTTGAAACTTCAAACAAAGAAAATTAAGCTACCTCAAATAGATGGCGACAAAGTTATATAGTTTTTGAAGATTTAAATCACACTATGGACAAATATGTTTTGCATTTGATTTTTTCTGCCATGACTATTGATGGTTTTGATATTTTTCTTGGATATCCTTGGCTAGAGGTTGTGAGAGTGGTTAATATTGGTGTGGAAAAGAAGTTCATGAAGCTTTGCTAAAGGACAAAGATTGTAACTTTATAGGATATTGCACATAATGAGGAACAAAACAAGGTTAAGGTAGAGGATGAGTTTGAATCTGAAAATTGTGAAGAATGGTATAAGAAAGAATTAGAAGAACAAGAAGAATTTGAGGAAAAGGCTATAGAAGAAGAGCACAAAGATGAATTTGAAGACAAAGATGAGAACTTGGTTACTTGTGAACAAATATCTACTCACTCATCTACTCACTCATCTACTCGAGAGCTAAAGAAACAAGTAAAAGAAAAGGTTTAAGAAATTAGCAAAAATAGTGACTAAGGTTGTTATGTAGACATCCACATCATCATTAGAGGCAACAATCATGGAGATAGGTTTGGAAAGCATCAAAGCGACAACTATTGACATGTGGAGCCACAATTATGGTTATAAATGGAATCAAAGGAGCAATAACTATGGATATACATGCAATTAGAGGAACAATCTCCATGACTAGATATGGAATCAAAGGAGAAATAACCATGGACATACATGGATTGAGAGGAGCAATAATAATGGCTATACATGGAAGCAAAGCAAAAAAACGTATTGACATCATTGTAACTAGAGTGGTGCAACAAAACATGGAACCGTACTTGGAGATACATTATCAAGAACTATTACTTCTAAATTACATTAGGAAGATTGCATGATTGAGCATGACATCATCTTCCTTCTATATTGTCCAAACAAATAATTATTACATCATTTCAACTTATAACTATTTATGTACTTCCAAATACGTCCACTTTCTATGAAGGATGATACTAAGATCTCATTTTCTTCTTCCTTGAAACATATAAAATACGGAAAGTTTATTTTACTCAAGGAATAAGTAGGGTTAAAATGAGCACAATGATTTTCCATTCTTCTTCAAAATCTACAATTCTAAGTGTTGCCAAGAACAAAAGGAGCTCCAAGCAACAATCAAGCACATGACCAATGTAAGGAACTCACCTCCCAATTATATGGTAAGCTAAAACTATTACCAAACCTTGAGGTTGGAGGATTGCTAAGGAATTGGGCAACAAGGCAATATCCACAATGATACACAAGGACAAACATTCCACACACAAGGCTTGAGAAGGTTCACAATGAACCATCTCATTTTTTATCTCAACTATTTTCCCCATAAGCGCACTTCTCATATCCAAGAACCTCATATTTGAAACGCCCAAAAATATGTACAAGAACAATAGGGGATGCGTTTCTAGGACAATAGGGGATGAGAGGCCTTTTTTTAGGGATAGCAGGTGGTGACAATTAAAAAATAAGGGAAAATTTAAAATTATAGAAAATTTCAAATAATCTTATGATAAGGTATTCACCATATTCATTATATAACCATATTATGAAAAATTAGAAATGAATTGTGAATTTACTTGAGTTGACATACAAATTATTTTAATGTCTAATCATATGAGTTTTCATTGCCTATGGGATATACAACAAATGAAACACTTGAAAGGCTACAACTACAAAATGACAAAATGTAGGCAACAAGATCTATTGCTGCTATACCTTTGCCTCATCTTTGCCTAAACTAAAATAAGACTCTAAATTTGAGTTTTCCAATATGAGGGACTGCCTCATCCAATGGAACCGCAACCAATCCCTCTTGTGCCTCACCAATCTGTGTGACATCTTCAGGTTCAACAGCCCATTGTAAAGCTGAAGTCTATTGATTCTTAGGATTTTATCGACCTTGAAGTTGCAATGCATTATGCACGAGCATCAACTTCTTTGCTTGTTGAGACGTAAGTCTATCTCTCTTGACTGATTGAATGAAGCTGTATGTGGACCGATTCTTCTCTATAGTAGAGGAATTGAGAACTTGTGAAAGGAGGTGAATGCTATTTTGAAGGATAATGAACATTAGTTTATGTAATTAGTTTATAGGCAATTGTAAATTTCAGTTATTATCAAATCTACATATATTGCAATGTATCCTCAGAATGTAATGAAGAAGTTAGAAGAGGAAAATTGTTTACAGAATGATGAGATATCTATGTTGAAACAACAAAAGAGTCAATTAGATCAGTTTCTTGCATCATGTCAAAAGGAAAATGAGTGTTAGATTGGACTAATGTAGATCTATCTACCTTCGCCTTTGGTTTGTTGAATTTTGGGCCACAAAGATTGACAAATGCAATCCATTGCATTCGAAGTAAAGATGCCTTTTCAGTGATATACATCTTTCTAAGGGCCTTCATCAACCCTTCTTTCACCTCTTCATCATTAGGAGGCACTCTCCCAATGCTTGGTGCATACAATTTGGCATTTAGAGCATAGGCTGCCATATGAAGTAAAGCGTTCATAATATTCTATTTTTGTGTCACAAGAGGCTTGACATTGTCCTTCTTTAATCCCAAATCAAAACCTCTACTATGAATTACTTGTTTCATCTACCTAAGCATGCTGTCAATTGTCTTGTAAATCTCTTCAAGACTAGGAGAGTGTATTAGTGTATCTAATGACCTGCACAATAGTGAGATGAAGGAGCAAACATATTTGTAAATTAAAAAACCAATAAAGAATAAAACCCAAATGACAAAGAGTGAATGCTAACACAAAAAATGAAAATAGTCTACAAGTTACAAACATTAATAAATCAATAATTTAATAGTAAACTCAAAATTCTCTTATCTCACAATGGACCACCAATTATCATCAAGGATCTTTTGCTTGCCACTCTTTTTTAAGTTGTGTTCGCTTTTGGCCATTGAATCCACTCTGAATTAACCACCATTAACTGTAAAGGCTCTTGTACCTCAAACATCTGTTCTGACAAAATGAAATTGCTGGCATATCTAGTTTCCATGGGTTGGAGGAACTCTTTCGTTGAAAAAGTCCCAAAAACGGCAAGTGAGGTGTGGTGGTTGGAAATGAATATTTGTATATCTCTTGTTTTAGCCAACACTCTCTTTACCCAATCTATCTTCCCCATGTCTTTCAGGGTTCAATGCATGAACACAACACACAGTCCAAAAAATGTGATTGTAAGTACCTTCTTGTGATGCCCTCTATCTAATTTTTTGTTTTTAAAATGAGAATGATGAGAGGAAGAAATGAACAATGCAACGCACGAACAAAGTAATCTCTAACAATAACATTGAAGCTATAATTTATTGATAAAATTTGTTGGAATACATCAATAGAGGAATAATAGTATCTCTCGCAATAAATCAATAGAAGAATAATAGTGTGTAATTACAAATCAAGAACCTGGTTGAAGAGATCTTTCCCCAAATTAGAATTGGTACTATTGTATAATGTTGTTCCAACCACCCCACAAATTAGTTTGCTAATAAAAACCAGAATGCTTTTAGTTCATTGCAATCCTTGGATGAGATTACCCACAAGAAACCAAAAGGGTTTCATCCTCTAATATTTGGATCCAAGGGTTTTTGTCCTTGGATTGGTAGATGAGTGTTGCTTGAAGTAGCTGCCTTCTCTAGGTTTGCAAAATGTGAAATGAGCATAGAATGAACCTTTCAATGCTGGCTGGCCTCTATTTATTTTGAGTTGTTGGATTCACCTGGTGATTGGCCATATTTGGGTTTAGTTTAAATTGGATTTGTAGTTTGGTTCGATTCCCTTGTGGATTTTGGTAGGGCGTGAGCATAAGGGTTTAGGTTCGTTTGGGACAAATTGGGGCAAATCGGGTAGGATCCAAACAAATTGTAGTGAACTTGCAACAAACTGATCACTTTTTAGACGAAATTTAATTTTTTTTTGCTTTTTTATTTTTTTATTTTCACCTTTGACTTTGACATCTCTTTGAAATGAATTCGTAACCCTAAAAGGGCCAAATAAAACTTTTCAAACACTAAAACAATCTCATTTTAGTTAATTTTGATTGCAAAAGAAAAATACCATTCCAAAAGGTTGAACTTTCATTCTTTCTTGTCATTTAACAAAGAGAGCTAAAGATTGATCATTGAAGGTTCCACAATCGTTGCATTGCTATTCCTAGGCAAATGCAAGTGTCCATTAGTTGCCAAGAAGATCATGGGAGGACTTTTTTAAAAAGAGGTAAGTATTTTAATTTTGTTTCTTGCATTTTTCTTTTACAAACATGAAACAAACTATCTTGCTTTGCTTTTCTTTCATTTTTCTATGAATGTATCACTATGCTTAATATTTTAAAAGAGTTAGGTTTTATATATTTATTTTTTGTTTTTATTGTTGTGAATGTGTTGTTTATAAAATTTGTAGCTATAAGAATTACAATGGTAGGTAGTTCTAGCTCTATAGGCCAACTTAAATTCAATATAGATCCGAGTTCTCCTCTTTGGAAATATGTTGATATGATATAGTTAGTTCTAGGTGTTGGGGGTTATATTTGAATTTTGTAGGGGGTGTGATGCCATGTATTCAAGCTCATATAGTTGGTTTAAATCTCATTTGTGTGGAATTCTTGGATTAAACATCAAAGCTTGCCCTAGAAAGAATAGTGTATCTGTTCCATTGAAGCAAGTATAGCATATATTAATGGGCATGAGCAAGCAAATGAAGTAGCATGCTGTAGAGAAAATCATTCTTTAGCAAAGAGAAGATCAAAAGGAATGAAGCCTCATATGCCCTCATTTAATCCCAATGTTATGGTAGAGAGCCACCCGTTGTTAGCTAGTCCTGAAAAACAATTCACTACAAAAAAGAGACCATAGGGACCTTTGGACATGACATTTCAAAATAAGACTTGGGACATTGCCAATCAACATATAACAAGATGTATTTATGCAAATGGGTTGGCTTTCAATGTTGTTCGCTTACCACATTGGTAAAAAATAGTGAGAAAAATTAATGAGGCTCCAAAAGGGTACAAGGGCCTAGGTTATGAAAAGTGAATGGTAATTTATTGGACAAGGAGGTCAAGCTTGTAGATGATTCATTGAATCTCATAAGGGATTCATGGGTTGGGACTAGCATTTTCGATTAGTGGAAAGATGCTGAAAATTAACCCTTGATCAATGCCATAGAAGTGTCCCCCAAAGGGGCATTATTTTTAAGAGTTGTGGATTGTGAGTGAGAGGTGAATTGATGGTTGATTTATTTCTAACATTCTCATCGTAGCATCGAGAAAGTGAGACCCCATGATGTTGTTCAAGTCATAGCAGACAACACAAAGAATTGTAGAGTTATTGGGTTGTTGGTTGAGGAATGCGATTCAGATATCTTTTGCAAAACTTGTGTGGTCCACTCTCTCAATCTTATGCTACAAAAGATTGGGAACAAAATTGATTGGATCAAATAGTTGTATGCAGAGGTTAAGGAGATCCAAATGTTTAATATAAAATTTTATGTTTTAGTTTCACTTTAGTTACTCTAAATTTATTTTTTTAAACTTAGTTACTTAAGTCTTTATTTGATTGTATATTCTAATTCTTCTTTAGAGTTTGTTTTTAATTATTTTTATTTTTTATTTTGGAATAGGTTGTTGAGACTTGTTTCGCTTTTAACACAATTGTCTTGAGATGACTTGTGAAGGTTTGATAGGCACTTTCTAGCATGGTCATTAGCCAAACTTGGTCCATATGGAGGTAAAGCATCACTAAGTGGGCAACATATATTAAGTAGATGATCTTAGATGACTCTTAGTGGTATCATGTGGAGTATCTCCTTAGTTTCAGTGAATCCATTTTGAGTATGATTTGTTATACTAACATGTACAAGTCTTGCCTGGGATAGATATATGATGACGTCAACTCAATGATTAAGAAGATGAAAACCATCATAAATGAGAAAGAGCAAGATCTTGAAGAAACTATCGACATAAGTGCATCAAATTATTGAAGAAAGACGAAACATAATGACCACCTCGCTACATCTTCTTGCCTTTGTGTTGAGTGCAAAATACTATAGTGTTGAGATTCTTTTTGTGCCAACAAGGATTGCCCCATGTAGAGATTATGAAGTTGTTAAAGGGTACAAGGCAACATTTTGTAGACTCTTCTCTAATTTTGATTTATAGGATATAGTCATGAGTGAGTTTATTGCTTTTGTATGCTCCAATGATCAAAGTATTGAGGCTCTTTGTGATAAGTTCAAGAAGGATGCTCATAATTAGTGGTACTTCCATGGCCAGCAATTCCAACATCTATAATCTCTTTGCAATCAAAATTTTATCACAAGTAAGTTTAATAAATTTAAATTTATAAATTTTTGAAGTTTCATTTATAATTTATTATTATTTTTTAATAATGTATAACTCTATTGCTCTACTTCTTTTTCATAGGTTGGTAGTTCATTTGCATTCAAGAGGAATTGGAGCATATACTCTTTCATCCACTCAATAAACCACAACAGATTGCACTAAAAAGGGGCAGCAAACTTAGTGCATGTGCATTCCAATTTATGTTTTCTTTCCCACAAACAACAGGGCTACAAGGATGGGGACATGAAGTTGTGGGATATGGAGTCAAAGCATACTGATTTGGATGCTTCCACTTCCCAACATGTTGCACTTGAGGAGTCTGAAAGTAAGCACACTTTTAGTGTGAGTGGTAGTGGCATTGCTTGTTGTCTTCAAATGGCCCTATGTCATCTAATGACGATGATGATGATGATGATGTTGATGATTTAGAAAATCCATATGATGCTGAAAACTAATTGTCGAACTTGAAGTTTGAACAATGAATATTTTATAATATTTATCATTTTTGTTTTAAATGACATTTGAGTTTATGGTGGTTTTGTTGATAAATGAACTTATGTGGTATTCTAAATTGAATTCTTACTTTTAGGTTGCATATGTCAATGTATATCTTTTACATGTTTTTTGTATGGATGAACCCAAACCATTTTTTTTTGTTTTGGATCCATAAACTAAATCTACGAACCCGAATTAGGATCTGAATGAGAATTGACAACATAATATCTATGCATTGACATGCTCCAAATCCTAGATGCCTAGCCAAGGTATTAATAGAAATTAATAAAGATTATCTTTTACTTGATATGGCACTAACATCACTTAGATTGTGTCAATTTTAATGTTAATAATCAAGTACCACATAACATGGCACTAATGTCATAACATAAATCACCCAAGTAGCTAATAAACCATGACCCCTCATCAGTAAATCAATCATAACTTGAGAACTGCTTACCAGAAATATTTGAGATAAAGCATTATGAATAATTGACTCACTTGAATCTAATGACAGGTTGCATGACATGGTCTTCTCCCTAGTAGCCCTCCGAAAGCCCCTAAGAAATAGGCACAAGTTTTCCTTTGGGAACTTATAATGGATATGTACACTTAAAAATCTCCGAAGGCATGAACAAACTCAATAGTAAAGAGGCCCCCTTAAGATAAATCCTCCATGATGAGTATAGTGCTTAGGGACCTACCTCCAACCATCCTCCTAAAATCTAGAAAACCATCCCAAAATTTAGGAAATGGTCCAAAACTCATAAAAATATGAAGGACAAATGAACAAAACCAATCCCCACATGTATGCTTCTCTAGCAATCTCTCCTTGCTTACCAAGAAGTATAAACTAGGCTTATGGGTCCCACATGTACTCAGTGAAAAGGGGATATTACATGTCCGCCCTTCCTAGAATTGCTTGCCTACAAGCAATGCAACGCTGAATGTTAAGTATTTATGGCCTTTTCGAAGTTGCATCCTTTGTGGGTGGGCTCCTCCAACAGACCAAGTACTTCATGATGATCTTGCTCCTCAATCTCTTCTCCTCTGTGTCAGTAATGGCATTTGGGACCGGTACAAGCTCGCCATTCTTGTCAACATGTTCCTCTATCATGAAGAATCCAATTCCTTAAACAAAAGCACTTTCAAACAGTCCAAGGTCCACAACAGGTTTCAAGCTTCTTCCATTGTCATAAATGATAATTGTTTGAAGTCTTGTAGTTCCTCTTGAAAGGATGTCAACTTCAACCTCACTTGCTGCTGCACCATAATTGAGATATTTTGAAGCATTTGAATTAGAAACGTAGTAAATTTGTCCAGAAAGATCCACTGATTGGACTTGGGCCTAAAAAATCAAATCCATATAGGAGAAACTATTTGAACTACTTTTCTTCAAGAAAATCTCGACTGGTTGAAGTCTCTCAACTAAAATGTTACAAGCATGTCGAATTACTTCACAACTTTCCTTGGATGTGGTGCTTAGAGCTGTAATTCCTCCATTTGCTAGGCTGATACTGTCTGTTGGAACAATTTGAACATTGATGTGATATTGACACTCAAACCTGGCCATAATTGACTGAGAACATATGTTGTCACCTGCTTTACCTTTCTCCGAATTCCCTGACCTAACTCAACTTCTATTTCTATGTTGAATTGTTTATCAACTTTCCTCAGATGTTGTGCTTAGAGCTGTAATTCCTGCATTTGCTAGGCTGATAATGTCTGTTAGAACAATTTGGACGTTGACATGACATTGACACTCAAACCTGGCCATAGTTGACTGACAACATATGTTGTCATCTGCTTTACCTTTCTTTAAATTCCCTGACCCAACTGAACTTCTACTTCTACAGCAATAGAACCATCTCCAAAATGGTTACTCTTGCTGGTTTAGGAGTAAGTGTTAAAGGGAAAAAATGTGGCACCAAGTATATAGCCTCTCTTAAACCATTTGTTAGCAACATTGAAATCTCCAATATTCTCCATTCTCACATTCATAGGTGCAGATTGCTTTTGTTTCTCCCGTATGAATGGCAGTGTATAGCCAATAAGACTCCCAACACAAGATCCATAGAAGAACTGGACACACTCAACTTTGCCTAGGTTCTTCTCTCTCACAACATGTGAATCCAAACCAAAAATTGAGGCAACATATTCAATAATGCTTTAAACAATGAAAGATCCTTGTGCATCACTAAGTCCTTTCATTGCAGACTTGCTTGGTAGATTTGTTTTACGTACTTGGTAGTCAAATGAAAGAGCTCCCCAGTTGTATTTCTTCATTGCGGGGGTTATATTATAGGACAGGGCAGGGCTTATATCTGGTGAAAAGCCTGCATTAATAAATAAATCCACATGCAAAGCTATAGTATTTCCATCAAATTTAAAACTGACTGTATAGTTCGCTTTAATTTGATGTTGTCTTGTTTGCTTTTAATGGGATGTTGTCTTTCTTTCATGCGGGATCAATCTGTTTCATGAATTCTTGGCCCTTCAAATGTAAAACTGGTTATACTCATTTTCATTCATAGAGCACATCGAACTATGCTTTTGGGTCTTCTCTTGCCTATCAAGGTACACAAAAGAAACCCTAGGGTTGTAGAAGTTTCCAATTCTTCTAGCAGTAAATCCATCATATATATTATACCTCCAGGCATTTGTTCTTCACAACTTCTTCTAGCGATTTACTACCCCTCCATGTGGCTTGTTTTCATGAAATATCAAATATATGATAAAGACCTCCTTACTGATTCAAAATTTGTTAATGTGCTTTGCCCTTCGTACCTTTCCTGTGCTATGAGCCTATCTAGCATACTGATCTTCTGAGTTTGTAACTGTCTATGTCACTATAATAATGACGCTTATAACACAAATCTTGTGACCATTTTCTTCCTTTACGTGGCTTGTTTTTCAGAGTTTTAGCACCCTTACAAAGCATCACTTGAGATTTAGAATGTCTCACGAGAGTAAGATTTGACCATTCCCTTGTATCATTAGACTGCTGAAAATTTTTCTCCACATCTGGGTCATAATTTTCAAGGTGATCATCGTTCTCAAGTGATTGAGAACCATCTAGAGAATGTAAGATACTGTCAACCCTATGCTTCTGTAGCTTATATGGATGCCTAGCTACAGAACTGGAAGTGTAAGTCTTCTTGATTGCAAATATATCTTCACCATAATCATCTAGAGAGTGTACGATAACTGTTTCTGGCATAGTTGAAAAACTCTCCAAATAATTGGCAAGTTTTATAAAACTCGCGGGTTTTTTTTGACGGCAGGTTTTCCCCACATTTACTCTCCAAAATTGCTCGCTGAATAAAGGAGAAAAACTTGTCGAGTTTTTGGCCAGTTTTCGCCAAAAACACGATGAGTCCACAAAAAAAACTCATCCGTCCAAAAAAAAGGTCTCTCGTGGCCGCTAAAAAGGCATTTTCATTTCATTTGATTTTCTAGGTACTCTCCAAGTCCAAGTTTCCAAGTTTGCCTACAAGTCTTCATCTATAATATCGTTTAGTTCTACCTCCCCCTAGTTTTCACTAGACATGGGAAGAGAAAGATGTAATTTTGTAAAATATATTAATGTAGTATTTACTTTCAGTTTTACAAAAACAATTTGTTATTTTCATTTTGTTTCAGACTAGCAATATCAGCGCATTCCACATGAGGATGCCATTTTGTACCCAATTTGCTTTCAAATCAATCAAATACAACTAGACTCAACTTGTTTCTTTTATGTACTCCATTTATTGACTCATTGGATGCATCTTATCATTTGAATTTTGCAAAAAAATGCGTTTGTAATGAAATTTAATCAATTTTTTAAGTTGCTGAGTTTTTTGCCGAGCTTTTGCCAAGTTTTTTTCGAGTCGTGTTTTTCAGGCTTGGCGAGTTTTTCACTTTGGCAAGTTTTTCAACTATGGTTTCTGGGACTGAGAGTCCGGTTCAGCATTTTGTTATTCTCAGGTAGCTGGAAACCATTAGGTTTTCCACTAGACCTCTGTTTACCAACATTACTCGTATCCTTAGTAAACATTTCTTGATGTCATATTGTGCTTCCTCAAATGAATGGTGTTCATTTTCATTTTTTCCTCTTTAACAGTCTTCTTATTATGAAGCCGTACATGTCCAAGAGATGGACATCTTCTGCGCAGTAAATGCTTCGAGGAATGATGGATATTGCAACATCTGAATTTGAGTGAATATAGGAATCAATCATGTCATATGATATCCAGTGTCCGTTGCTTGATATGGATCTGACTTTATCTTCAAAAAATGGCACGCCATTACCCGAATGATAGTACCACAATCTGTATGCTTTCTGACAGTAACACCTCTCTCTGTCTTGACAAAATCCTCAATATAGAATACCCTTGCTTTATTGTCATTTTTTAAAAAGATGTTTCAAAATGATCTATGGGACATGGGAAAGGCACTATCAGCACTCCTTTTGGAATTAGTGAAAAGACTGTCAACTTCAATGGGATAATGACTAGAAACTGAACAGTGAATATCTTCTCCTTGCTTCTGGTCTGATCTTTTTTTCTAGCTCTAGATGAATACCAACACTTTAATCTGTTTCCCTGCCCTGAACTTACATCAACTTCAATATAGTCTTTGAAATAACATTCATCGTCTCTAATATTCCATCCTTCGGGGTATCGCTTAGTTATTCCAGTGTCATCAAATATAACAAATTTTTCAATATTTGCTTTTTGTCTTTGGGTCTTGGACTGCCCCATCTATGTCCATTATATTCTATGCTACCTCTCCAACCTTCTTTACATCAATATTATTTTTTTGTGACTTTCTTGGGCAAGTGTACCTCGCTGATCTGAGCTCTGAATCTCATCAACTAGTGCACTGCCCTCCTTTCTGGAGACATTCTATTATATCCTTTTTCTGCAGTATGTGCCCATCTTGAAGGCTTACTTCGAAATGGCACAGAGTTTGACTGGTTCAACCTTTTTTTTTTGACACTAATATCTTCCTTATTTTTTTAGGTGTAATCCAATGGGCAATCAAAGTGTTTACCTTCCATTGGGTGATGTGGAAAATTTTGAAAGATTTGTAGCCTGAGATGTAGTTCCACCTAGTGGTTCACTAGCACTGCCATTATTGAAACCCAAATCCTCAAAATGAAGATTTTCAAGGGAACAAGAATCAGAGGAGGCACCCTCCACAAATCCGTGCCCATTTGATCTTGGGACAACATTGTTGTAGCTACTTTGTAAACCAATTCCACATGGCAATGGTTTTGTCTTTTCAAGGCATGAAGTCTGACAAGTCTTTCTTGGACACTACTAGAAACCATTGGAATATTTCTTTCAAATATTTGATCTTCGCATCCAACATGCAATGCTGATTTCTCATTGTGTTCATTTAAAAAAGCACCACTTTGATTATTTAGGTTTTGCGAGGACTCGTTGAGATATTGCCATTGCCATCAAAAGTAGGAGCGTCGATACAATCCTTCCTTCAAAAGATTATTCCAGTAACAGAAATATAGAAAAATAATCTGTAAGCAGAAACACAAGATTATATTGCACTGAAAGGACATAATTGTATAATCGCAAGTCTCTTTGAGGGGGCAACCTCTTGGAGCAATGCTCAATACAATATTTCATGAATATCTATTGTACTCTCAAAACCCTCTATTTATACTGATTCTACCAAATAGAACTATTACCTCCCAAGCATGTGGGATAAACTTCTACCTTAACACAAAAGTAATTAATTAAGAAAATAGTTAGGACTGCAGGTCCTAAGGTGTCCTTCCCCTTAAAAAGCTTTGTCCTCAAAGTTGGAGATGAGGAAATTGTTGTTGCAATTGGATGAGGGATTCCTACATTTCATCTTCTAGTTGAATATCATGCTATTGGATGAGTACTTTGGTGATGGTGCTATTGCAAAGTTGGTGTGAAAGTTCATCAAGGATAGACTCTGGTGTCAAGATAGAAGAGGATAGGGCCAACTGCATCCAACTTAGGTAATATTAACCGAACATGAGTGTGTTGGCCAAGAGCCTTCTTTAGACAAGAAACATGGAAGATTGGGTGAAGCTTGCAAGAGGGACAAAGCTCCAACTTGTAGGCAATTGCATTGGTCTACTAAGACACTTCATAGGGCTTGTAAAACTTGGGTGCTAACTTTTGACGGGTCTTCATCTTCAAGGACAACTGCTTATCGGGTTGGAGGTGACAGAAGACCATATCACCAGTGTTGAAAGTGCATTTCACAATGGTGTTGATCAACCTGTTGCTTCATGTAGTTAAGTGTGATGTGCAAATTGTCCTTAAGGATCCAAAGAATGGTCTCACGTTGTGAATGGTGGAATCCATTGCATGTATCTTTGAACTTCCTAGCAAATAGGGTCAAGCAAAGGATCCTAGATGATTGTTGGTGGGATCGTGTTGAGTACCTGGTCAGTTTCACTGAGCCTATATTGAGCATGATCTGTTACACAGACATGGATAGACCTTGTTTGGGAGAAGTATATGATGGTATCGACTCAATGATTGAGAAGATGAAAACTATCATCAATGCAAAAGAGGAAGATCTTGAAGAAAAGTTCTTCAAAGAGCTACAAGAAATCATGGTTGATAGATGGAACAAAATGACCACTCCATTGCATCTTCTCGTGTTTGCATTGAGTCCCAAATATTATAGTCCTGAGATACTTTTTGCTTCATCAAGAGTTGCTCCATATAGGTATGTTGAAGTGGCTCAAGGGTACCAAGAGCCGTAATTTGTGATACTCTTCTTGTCGTGACCAGCAAATGTCCAGTGAGGGCTGAGTTCATGGCTTTTGCATACTCTGGTAGTGTGTCGAGAATCTGTTCTCTTGAGACAAGTGCAGGGTGGATGCTCATAGTTGGGTGAGTATAGGCAGGAGCCACCTCCAACTGTACAATAAAATCTTATCCCAAACAGTTTATATTTTGTAATTTTTAATTTTAATTGGTAATTTATATTCAATAATTTTATTTGATTAGATTTATAACTCTGCTATTTAATTTGAAGTCTACCTTGTGAGTTTGCTAGTTCATCTTCTTTTGAGAGGAATTGGAGAACATACTCCTTCATCGACTCAATAAAGCACAATAGACTACATTCAAAAAAGGTAGAGGACTTGGTGTGTGTGCATTCAAACTTGTGCCTCATTACACACAACCAGTTCACAAAGAGAGCCACGGTGGGATATTAGGGCAGGCAACTCAGCTTGGATGCTTCCACAGTCTTGGCACACTTGATGATGATGGTGATGCGTTTGGAAACCCAACTCATTTGTGAGTGGGTAGTGTCATTATACGCTGATGGCAATGCTGTCTGATGCCACTAATGCTGTTGTGGTTCTACAAAATCATATCTAATGATGCTAGTTTGTTTAGTGAGCCTGTGATTGATTGATCAGTCAATGGCTGATTATAAGCGTTTGACATTTTATGTTTGAACTTTAATTTATAATTTTATATCATGACATTCGAGTAATCACTAATATTTTAATATTTGACTTAGTGACTATGAAAGTGGTGATGTATTTTTGTTCTGTTATTAGACTATTAATATGGTGGTGTATTCTGAACTTAATTACTGCTGCAAATATGTATATATTTCTAATTTTTATATGTTTTTTGTATTGATGTACCCAAGCCGTACCCAACCCCAATTTTATTTTTGACTGAATCCCATACCGGATTCGTGTACTTGTACCTGAATCCAAATTTTTTTTGGTAACTTAGCAATTAAGATTAAAGAGAATATTACTAATAAAAGGACACATCCCTTCATAGAAGATGCCTCTTCTCATAAGATATAAAAGGAAAGTAATTCAGTGAGTGGAGACGTGACAAGGATGATGTGAATAAAGAACATAAAGAAGATTATTCAAGAAATAAAAGTGGAGAGATGAAGATTTATTGCAGAATATAAATCAGATTTGGGTGTAGATTGAAAAGTGTGTGACAGTGTTTTTGGAGGAGCATTCTTCATGTTTTGTAAACAGCTATATGGTGGTTTTATGAGCATTTTGATGAGTGAATATACAGCAGATTTGTGAGTGGATATAGAGTAAATTTAGAAGAGTAAGAAAGGAAAAAATATGAAATGTTTTTTCAGATTCATACTGAAATATATATATATATATCTATGGTAGAATTATAAAGAGAAATAAGTGCAGATTTGAGAGGATAAAAAGTGCAGATTTGAGAAAAGGATAAGTGCAGATCTATGGAAGACATATAAGTGTGCTAGGCGAAGATCCATTATTCAAGCACAAGGAAATTGATGAGGTAAATACATATGTGATCAAGGCAGATTTACAACAGAGGTATGCACATTCAAGGCATATTTATATGAACAAATTAAATGAGGGGTTGGTACCTTGTGATGTCCCCGTCCCTTTTGAAGCACTAAAAGCAAATTGCAAATTAATTAATTAAATATCCATTAAGTCTTATTTATTTATTTACTTATATATGACTTTTGGAATATTTAATTAATTAATGTTTAAAGACTTTATAAAAGGTTATTAACAAATATTTGCTTCATTTTTATAAAGTCTTGTTTTAAATAAATCTGTTATTTCAACGGAAGGTGGTGAAGCTTATTTGGGGATCGAAGCATTTCTCTGGATATCACGGGAAAGAATGAAAACTGGAACTGTTGTTTTGGCAATTTGAGAACGTAGCCTCTTAGGTTGTTTGTGCCATGAATGGACGGAAACCCAAGCATGGTCGTGTGAGCAGATTTGGGAACCAACATTGTGGTTACGCAAATGGAGGCAAGAAAATCATATTTATTCTGAGCGTTTTGCTTCTCATGGATAAATTATTTTCTATGATTATTTCCTGTGATTGAGTAATCTTAAAGGCGAGCATTCATGAGCCTAGCGGTAATCTTAGAATCGCGATAACAAGTTTATCCCGTCTCTCTTTTAGTCAAGACATGTTTTTGGTTCTAATTGATATCCTTCTCTAGCGCAATCCAATTCAAAGGCTGCAACAATAATTTCAAATGGAGAAGATCTTAATGATATAACAATGTATAGTCTGTCATAGGAAAGCGAGAGGCCATATTTTTAATTATTATTTAGATATCGGGTATTCCATGACAACAATCATACAAGACGAGCCCAGTCATTTGAGTGTGGCGTCGTGATATGGGCTCTTATTCTATTGTTTGGCATCCTCCTGGCAACCTTTGGCGACAATTATCTATCATGACATGTTTTGAACTTCTCCTGATTGTCAATGGTTGGAAACATAATATGTGAGGGTATCGAATAATAACTTAAGTTTCGTTACATATCATTGGTTTATGTTTGCGGTGTCTATAGTGGACCTATTAGATGAAATAGTATATATTAAATATGACGACATAATTTGATGTAATGCTTCCCAATTTAATGTGTTAAAATATCCATTGAGTTATGGAATTACATGAATGCAACTTATCATAAGAATCTACAAGGAAATATCCTTGAGTTGGACTTGACTGAGAACAAATTAAAACTAGCATAAATTCATGATCAGAGATCCTTTAGGAAGGGAACATCACAGTGGTATTAGAGCCACAAATTCTGCCAGCCTGAGGGTTCATGAACACTAGTGATAGGGCTTGAAGATATTTTGAAAGAGAACAGAGACAGAGGCAATTTCAGGTAGCCGACCCCTATCCAATAGAAGACACTTTTTCTGTAGTTCTGGCAGCTCGACAATTTGATTCAGATCGAGAGGGTTCACATAACAAAGTTAACAAGAGTGGTAATGAGAGTGTTCAGAATATTCTGAACGATTTAGCTCGTGGCCAACAGCAAATGATGCAGCAGTTTATGCAGTCCCAACAACAGTTGATAGATGCTATCGGTCGGATGTTTCAGGATATGAATACACTGAGAGTGGGTCAGAATACAGGAGATGGCAGCAATGTTGGAAATCACGAACCTAGGGGAACTAATTCAGAAGGATCTAGTAGGCCCTTTCAGCCTACATTTATCCCTAGGAATGAGGAGGAAGAGGTACAACTGGAAGTGGAGCAGCCTTTGATTAATGAGGTGACAAAAGTTTATGATGAATATCACACTCTTCCGCATGCTATTAGATAGGAGATTACGTTGAATCAATATATGATTCAACGTAGGGATAGAAGAAGAACGCAACAGGAACAAAGACCTCAAGGTTCCCATAGAGATTACCAGCATGCTTTGGGCAAACTTACATTGCCTAATTTTGATGGGAGCGGGAAGACTACAGCCAGATCTTGGATCCACAAGTTGGACACTTTCCTGAATTTAAAACCAATGCGGGAGCCAGAAGCAATTAAATTTGCAACATTACATTTAGGAGTAGCATATGATTGGTGGCATCATGGATTGGTGACGCAAAACCATGCTTTAATCCAATCTTACGAGGAGTTTAGCAGCAAATTAATTGCTCGATTTGACAGGAAAGATGAAGAGGTTTATTTCAGGGAGTTGGCCTTGATCAAACAGCGTGGTGATGTTGATAGCTACGTCAATGATTTTCAGCAGGTGATAGTTATGGTTCCAGATATATCAGAAAGACGGGTGGTAGTATTATTTACAGAGGGTCTACATTACAGTTTGAGAGGGTTGGTGAAGGCTTTCAAGCCAAGGACCTTGTAGGATGCTATTCGGATGGCTTTGGATCTTGAGACTTCTCATTCCAGTTCACAGCCGCTGAAGAAAACTTATAAGAATAACAAGCCATTCACTAAAACTTTCAATCAGCCCAAACCAAATCCTCCTAAGCTTGATTTTGAAAGCAGGAATGAATTACGCAGCAAGCAACTATGCTTCACTTGCAAGGAACCATGGGACCGTAATCATAGATGCCTGGGAAAGGGCAAGGTACATTACATAGAAGTCACTTCTGATGTGGAAACAATTGAAGATAGTTCGGAAAGTGAACACGAGCAGCAGGAAGAACATGACAATCCCAAGGAAGAGGAGATTCAGTGTGGTTTTGCTACTTTATCTGGTGTGCCTAAGTATCATCCATTCCGAGTAAGAGGAGTTATTAATGGACAGCGGGTAACTTGCCTGGTTGACAGCGGAGCTACACATAATTTCATTGACGAGGGGTATGTAGCGAAAAGGAGATTACAGGTGGAGGAATTTGCTGGTTTCAATGTCACGGTAGCAGATGGATTTAAAATGAATTGCACTACCAAAGTTCCTCAATTGAGCATTCAGATGGGGGATTATACCGTCACAGATGATTTCTATGTTGTTGGAATTGGGGACATTGATATAGTGTTGGGAGTTCAATGGTTGAGCTCTCTGGGACGATACAGTCAAGATTTTCAAAAGATGGAGTTAGAATTCACATCAGGAGGTAAGAATGTGGTGTTGAGAGCTTTATCAGATGGAGCTCCTAGAATAGTTTCAGCAAAGCGCATGGAGGCTTTGTTCAGACACCGAGAGGTTGCTTGGGCAGCCCAATGCTTTATATCTTCTAATTCAGCCACCGGAAAAGATAGAATTTATCCAATGGATGTGCATACCATATTAGACAAACATAGTTTGGTGTTTGGCGATCTCCCTCCTGGTAGACCACCGGATCGTGGTTTCAAGCATGTGATAGAATTGGAAGAAGGTGCCAAGCCCGTGATTACCACACCTTATCGACACCCGAAGCACTTCAAAGATGAAATTGAGAAAACGATCAAAGAGTTGCTTGATATGGGGCACATCAGGCCTAGCTCCAGCCCATTCGCTTCATCAGTGGTGCTTGTGAAGAAAAAGGATGGCACAATGCGTATGTGCATCGATTATCGTGCGCTGAACAAAAAAACAATTAAGAATAGATGCCCCATACCAAGAATTGATGAGTTGTTGGATGAACTGTATGGAGCAGTCTATTTTTCTAAGATTGATTTGCGTTCGGGATATCACCAGATTCGGGTCTGTGAGGAGGATATACATAAGACTGCATTCAGATGCCATTACGGTCACTATGAATTCCTAGTAATGCCTTTCGGTTTGACGAATGCTCCTGCATCTTTCCAGTCTTGTATGAATCATGTTTTCAGGAAACAGTTACGAAAATCAGTATTGGTTTTTTTTGATGATATTTTAATCTACAGTAAGACTTGGGAGGAGCACTTGCAGCATTTAGATGAGGTCTTAGGCATTATGGAGGCCCAGTCATTGTTTGCAAAGGCATCTAAATGTGAATTTGGGATGACAGAAATATTATATTTGGGGCATGTCATTGGCGCTGGCGGTGTGAAGGTTCATCAAGAGAAGATACAGGCAATATTGGATTGGCCACCTCCGAAGAATATTTCTAAACTGCGTGGTTTCCTTGGTTTATGTAGTTATTACAGGAGGTTTGTTAAGGGGTTTTCTCAGTTAGCTGCATCCCTTACAGATCTCACGAAACAGGGGGCTTTCAAATGGTCAGATAAGGCACAGATTACATTTGATCAGCTTAAACAGGTGATGAGCTCTTGTCTGGTTTTGGCTCTTCCGGATTTCTCTCAACCATTTGTATTGGAGTGCGATGCATCAGGTGAGGGAATAGGGGCAGTACTCATGCAAAACAGGCATCCTATAGCATTTGAGAGTCGGAAGTTGAGAGACATGGAGCGACTATACTCTACTTATGACAAGGAAATGCTCGCTATTTTTCACGCTTTGACAAAGTTTAGACAATATCTTGTCGGTGGGAGATTTGTGGTTAAAACAGATCATAATAGCTTGAAATACTTCCTCGAGCAAAAAGATTTGAATGAGCGTCAGCAGAAGTGGATAAGCAAAATCCAGGCTTATGATTTCGATATTGAGTATGTAAAGGGCAAAAAGAATGTGGTTGCTGATGCTTTATCTAGGAAACCAACACTCTGCTCTTTATCAGAGATTTCAGCTGATTGGAAATCTCAAGTGTTGGTTGAATATTCCAAGAATACCTTTGCGTGTGATACCATAGATGGGAACTTACAGGATGATAGATATCAGGTGATTGATGAGTTGATTTTTTACAAGAATAGGATATTTCTGGTGCCGGAATAAAAAATGAAGAGTAAGATCTTGCAAGCTATACATGACACCCCTTTAGTAGGACATTCAGGATTCTTCAAAACATATAGATAGGTTCGAGAGAGATTCTCGTGGAAGGGCCTCAAAAGTGATGTTTTGCAGTATGTTCGGGAGTGTTTGACTTGTCAGCAGAACAAGTCTGAGCAGACATTACCAGTAGGGTTATTGCAGCCTTTACTCGTTCCTGATTAGAAATGGGAAAGTATATCCATGGATTTTATTATAGGGCTGCCACGAGTTCAAAATAAAGATTGCATCTATGTTGTTGTTGACAGATTAACGAAATATGCACATTTCTTTGCTATTTCCACTGAGTTTAAGGCACCTCAGGTAGCAGAATTATTTTTCAAAGAGATATTCCGTTTACATGGACTCCCAAGGAATATTGTGAGTGATCGGGACAACAAGTTTCTCAGCATCTTTTGGCAGGAACTGTTCAGGCTGGCAGGAACTAAGCTATCCCCTAGTACAAGCTATCACCCTCAATCCGATGGGCAGACTGAGATTGTCAACAAATGGATTGAAGGATATTTGCGCAATTATGTGTTAGGCCAACAAAAGGCATGGTTTCGCTGGTTACACTTGGGTGAACATTGCTACAACACAACATACCATATGTCAATAGGTATGTCTCCTTTCAGAGCTCTATATGGATATGATGCCATGTCTTTCATAGATCTAGCATTTGATGATAGTAGAGTACCCAAGGCAAAGGAATGGCTGCAGGATAGCCAAGACATTCTTAGGGCACTCAAGGAAAATCTACTTCGAGCTCAGAATTAGCAGAAGCTTTACGTTGATAGGCACAGGATTGAGAGGGTGTTTGAAGTTGGGGATATGGTATTCTTGCGACTTCAGCAATACAGGCAATCAACATTGAAATGGAGTGGTGCGGAAAAGCTCAAACCTCGGTTTTATGGACCATATCAGATCAAAAGGCGGGTAGGTGAAGTCGCGTATGAGTTGGAGCTGCCTGCAGGAAGCAAAATCCACAATGTATTTCATGTCTCATGCCTTAAAAAGGTTGTTGGTCAGCATACTACCCCATCTCTTGAGCTTCCTCCACTGGACGAGGAAGGAAAGTTGATTTTAGTGCCTGAATCTATTCTAGATGTGCGCGAACGGAAGTTGCGGAGCAGATCAATCAAAGAATTCTTAATTAGATGGAAGGATCTTCCTATTGAGGACGCCACTTGGGAAGGCGAGCGAATATTGCAATATCCGGGTCTACAATTGCTTGAGGACAAGTAATGCCGAGCAGGGGGGGACTGTGATGTCCCCGTCCCTTTTGAAGTACTAAAAGCAAATTGCAAATTAATTAATTAAATATTCATTAAGTCTTATTTATTTATTTACTTATATATGACTTTTGGAATACTTAATTAATTAATGTTTAAAGACTTTATAAAAGGTTATTAACAAATATTTGCTTCATTTTTATAAAGTCTTGTTTTAAATAAATCCATTATTTCAACGGAAGGTGGTGAAGCTTATTTGGGGATTGAAGCATTTCTCTGGATATCATGGGAAAGAATGAAAACTGGAACTGTTGTTTTGGCAATTTGAGAACGTAGCCTCTCAGGTTGTTTGTGCCATGAATGGATGGAAACCCAAGCATGGTCGTGTGAGGAGATTTGGGAACCACTGTTGTGAGTTTCTGCAAATGGAGGCAAGAAAATCAATAACTGTTGCAGCGTTTTTGCTTCTCCATGGATCAGGGTATTTTCTATGATTATTTCACTACCAACGATTGAGTAATCTTGGGCGAGCATTCTCAGACGCGGTAATCTCAGAATCGCGATAACAAGTTTATGCGTTTCTTTTAGTGCCAGAACGCGTATTTTGGATTTACAATTGAATATCACTTCTCATAACCGCGAAATCCAATTCAAGGCTGCAACAGTAATTTCAAATGGAGGAAGATCTTAATAGTTGTAACAATGTGCGCGTTTGTCACTTCCGGCAGCATGGGAACCATATTGCAATTATATTCTAAGACCCGATATCAGGTATTCCAATGGCAACAGTCATACACGGGACAGAGGCAATCATTTTGAGTGTAGCGTCATTGGTATCGGGCTCTTATTCTGTTGTTTCGGCATCACTCCTGGCAACCTTTGAGCGACTTAATTGCTTCTATCCACGGGTATGTTCATGGAACTTTATATTACAGTTGTCAATGGTTGGAAGCATAATATGTATTGAGAAATTATCGAATAATAACTTAAGTTTCAATTCCCTGCACCTGTATGTTGGTTTCTGTAACTTGCGGTGTCCTGTAGTGGACCATATTAGATGAAAATGAGTATATTCTGTTATGTTTGGAAACTTGTAATTTGATGTAATGCTTCCCAATTTAATGTGTTAAAATATCCATTGAGTTATGGAATTACATGAATGCAACTTATCATAAGAATCTACAAGGAAATATCCTTGAGTTGGACTTGACTGAGAACAAATTAAAACTAGCATAAATTCATGATCAGAGATCCTTTAGGAAGGGAACATCACAGTGGTATTAGAGCCACAAATTCTGCCAGCCTGAGGGTTCATGAACACTAGTGATAGGGCTCGAAGATATTTTGAAAGAGAACAGAGACAGAGGCAATTTCAGGTAGCTGACCCCTATCCAATGGATGCTGAGAAAACTTTCTAAAAAAAGAAAGTTTCTAAAAATAGAATCTTTGTTTGGAGGGCTCTAACTGATTCTCATTGGTTGAAAATATGTCTCAATTAGGCTGGTCCAGTCAGAATCGTCAAAAAGTTAGGATTTCTCTAGTGGGTCAATTTTGCTTTTTTTCTTTTTTTTTTTCAAAGGGAAAAGCATGAGCTCCAAAGTCATCAATGGAGGAAAGTCAACTGCCAGGTCTCAGATTCAAAGTCTCAAATGCTGCATAGACAACGACGAACGACGAACGATGCACGCAGAACGATGAACGAAGAAGGTAAATAAAAAGTTGAAATTTGTGAAAATCTTTTTAACTTTGGCAATGCTAGGCGCCCTTGTCCAGGAAGGGCGCTTGACATCTCATGCCTTAGTCAACTTTTTCCCTTTTTCGAAAAACGTGCATTTTTTTTCTCATCAGCTCAATTCAGTCATGTAGAGAAACAGTCAAAAGTAGTTTCTAGGGTTGGGAAAAGCAAGAGATCATCTCAGTTATGTTTAGGCTCAGTTGATTCATCATCTAGTGTCGAGGATTTGTTAGATAGTGGAAAATGCAGATTGAACGGTGTCAGTTTGCGGAAAAATGAAGAAAATCAAAGCAAAAATGAAAATCATCAAATTTTGTCTAAGGCATGAAAGCCTAGGCGCTCTGTCAAGGAGAGGAGCCTAGCTTTTGAACACTTAGAATATTTTTTCGCCTCGTTTGAAAATTCATCAAACTCCTTCGTCAGCCCGATTCCAATTCTCAGTAAATCATTTAGATGTAGTGTCGGGGGTTGGCAAAGGGTACAATTCATTACAGTTATGATTAAGCTTGCCTAATTGACTGTCTTTTAGTCTCTGTTATTCACCGATTGGCAGGAAACGATGCTTAAATTGGGGTCATTGGCTTCCGGCGTACGCAATACGAAGAAAGTAAAAAAGTTGAAAATCATCAAAAAATGGCTAAGGCATGGGATGCTAGGCACCCTTGTCAGCTAGGGGCACCTGGGATTTAATGCCTTAGAATATTTTCGATCCCAACATGCCTTCTTTCTAGTTTAGTCTCCGTCGGCAATTTCGAGAGCTCACAATCATGATCAGATGATGTCAGACGCCGGTATGGAAGCTGGGGATCATTGCAACAGTGGTAAAACATGAGATTGCCATGGTCAAATAGATTTTATCGGTTGGCAGCGTCAAATAGCTGGCTTGTCAAAGTTGAAGGTAGGCCTTGTCGGAAGCAGAAGCAAGCAAAAGTTGAAAAATGAAGAAAAAATGGCTAGCTCTGGCAATGCTAGGCATCCTTGTCCAGTCAAGGTGCCTAGCATCTCATCCCTTAGTCATTTTTCATCTTCCGTTGTTTGTTGTTTAAAAACGCATCCTCATGCGTGTGCTTTTTTGCCCTACAAAGGAGGAATTCATCATTGCACGTGCAAATGGACTCAGATTTTTGCAAACAAAGTTTCTATCTTCATGGATAGACTTCAAAATTTTAGGGCTTTGCAAAGAAAGCGCTTTTTCGTCTTCAAACTCTATTTAAAAAGGCTTTTGGCATTCATTCTTCATATTTTGTAGGTTGGCATCTAGAGGAGGAAAGATAGAATTTTCTTCTCATCAAGATTTGGAGGCTCAAACAGAGTGCTTTTCAGTGTTCTTCGTGGATTCGGGATTGGGAAGCACAGAGGCACGCTTTTTCATGGTCCAATCCTCTAGGGCATCACATTTTAAAAACAAGTGATCAACTTTTTCAATTTTCATTGATCTGGGTCCATCTACTTTTTGCTCCTCTCGAAGATTGGGAAATTCTATATTTCCAAAAATCCGCTTTTTCGGGAAGCCCTTAGCTTTTTCAAAATCTAATCATCTAGGTCTCTTCAGAATGTGATTGTCTACAAAGCCCAGACCTCAGCTTGTTTCCGAGAATCCGCTTTATGGAGAAAAATCAACAACTTATTTTCAGCAGTTTGTGCATAACTTTTTTGAACATAGGCATGTTTATAGTCAAAATTCAAGTTTTTAAACATGCAGTATTCTCTAATAGAAATCAAGACCAAAGTAGTGTTGCTCACGATTGCCTAAGAACATTCGATACTGACTTACATAATGTGGTTCCAGTGCTTGATTTGCGTACTTTGAAAGACGCAGGAAACATTGTAGTTGAGAATCTCGGTCATTTTGGGTTGCTTGCAATAGCTTTAATCCCCATCTCAGTGCAAAACCTTGAATTCGTAATTTCTTATGTTAAGAATTACAATCCCACTACACGAGAAATCCAATTAGTAGATGGGCGTACTGTTGTGACCTTTTCACACATCGTCCCATTCAAAATGGGGACCCCTAATTTTTGTTCCATTCTGGTCTTTTTGGCTTTGGTTTTTGTCTCTCTCTCTCTGTCTGTCTCTTTTCTGGTGTCTGCCTTTTCGGGGACGTTCCTGTTTGCGAGCTTAAACGTGAAACTTTTGGCCCAGTCAAAAAATTAGGGTTTGTACTTTCCTGGTCAATCCAAGATCCAACGAAGTGAATAAATTGAAAACAGAGCTTAACATTGATGTCAGTATGCTTCTTGCAGACTCTCAGCTAAATTTCATCAGATTCCGACAACTTACTATTTTTAGTAAGTATGTAATTCCAGGCGTTCCTTCAACATTTTTTTTGAAGTTTTAACGGTCACATTGCATTCAGGGCACATCAAGCTACTCACTGGCAAAATTTGAGCTTAAATAGACAACTTGCTATTTTTAGTAGTTCAGCTTCTGGAGCAGATTTCAGGGCTTAGATGCAGAGCTTTTCAACGCATGTCTGGAGATTCCTTTTGGGTTTTCAGAGACCTTCGCGATGGTGTAACATGCAAAGTGAGATAACGACTTTCAGAGTTCAGCCTTCAAAGGCTATTTTTAGGGTTTGCATGTCAGGGTTTCCTTTGCATGTCTGATGATTCCTTGTGGGTTTTTCTAGAGCTTTGCGATGATGTGACATGCAAAACAGGATAATCACTCCTTCAGCAACTTACTATTTTTAGCAGATGCATCCCGGTAGCCGCTTCCCAGCACTTCAGAATCACGAACTGATCGCAATGCAACAAAAACAAGAACAAACAGAGGACATTTGATATGCATGCAAGATGAATTAGGTTTTCTAGCTTTAGGACCCAAAAAGAGGGGTAAAAAGTCAGAATTTTCGAAAACCGGTGTAAACCACCGCGATCAGTATCTTTCAAGCTATCCGCTGGTAAAATTTGAAGGCAAACGGAGCACTTACTATTTATAGTAAGTCATTTCAGAAACTGGCTAAAAATAGAAAGCAGCAGGCGCCGACGTCAATAGGTAAGTCACGTGGTGAGGAGCACGTCATTTGAATTTCAAATCAAACGGAGCTGTGGAGATATCAAAAGCAAGCATTTACTATAAATAGTAAACCACCTTCAGAAATGGGCTAAAAATAGCAGGCTAGCTCAGAATAGCAGTGTCAACAGGTTAACGGAGTCATGAAGATCAAGTGTTCAAAATTTCAAAGCAATCTGAGCCTCTGAGATATGAAAATCAAAGGACTTACTATTTATAGTAAGGCATGGAGAAGCTGGCAGAGGAAGGTAAAAAAAATGTCTAAGTCTGAGTTTCATCCTACAGACCACTCCATATGCGCCTAGCTTGCCAAGGAGAAATAAGGTGGTGACAAATATCTTAAGTGTTGGTAAAATCCACCTGCCACCCCTAAATGCGCCCTCAAGAAGAACAAAAGTGTTTGAAATTTTCTAAGTCTGAAAGATATCCTCCTCACATTGCCAAATGCGCCCATGCTTGGAGGGGTCTAAGAAGTCAAAGCTAGGCGTTGAAAATGTTTATCCCCCTCATGCCTTCAAATGCGCCCTCAAGGTGATGACATGCAAAATATTTTCTAAGTATAACTTCCATCCTCCTAGAGGCATCAAATGCGCCCATCTTAAGAGGGGGGGTCAAAGTCATAAAGGAAATCAAAGAGGTCAACGTGTTTCATCCTCCACCACCTCAAATTTCCGCCCATCCTCCACATCATGCAAAATGCGCCCAAAGTTAGCAAGGGAAAAGAGTCAAAGCTTGGCGTTGAAAAGTTTATCTTGTACACATGCTCAAATGCGCCCATATCATTCCAAGCTAGGGGAAGTCAACAAGTCAAAAGAAGACGTTGGAAATTTGAAATCCCTCTCACCCTCTCAAATGCGCCAAGAACAAGAAGAGGTTAAGGGTGGCGTTGAATATTCCATCCTCTTCAAGTGTGAAATGCGCCAAAGGATAAAGTAAAAGGGGAGATAAGTATTAGGCGTTGAAGTTTGAAATTTCTATATGACAAGTGAAATGCGCCCAAGGCATAAGGTGGTGAATAAAATAAAGAGTATGTTGGGCGTTGGGATTAAATATCTTCCATGATATGTGCCTTCAAGACAATTTTTCTAAGTGAGTTAAAATAAAAAATTTCCCATCACTGGAAGATGAATGAAGTTGAATTAAAATTTCTTGAGGCAAAATTTTCAAAACAATGCTAAATGATTTAAAAAATTTCTAAGGCACAAAATATTTTCTTCCTTAGGAAAATACGCCTAGACTTGAAGGAGATAAAATTTCCTAAGAGATGAGTAAAAATTTGTCGGAGATGAAGTATGAGGATGTCAATGATGCAGGAACAATAAAAATTTTCAAGTCAGAGCAACAAGATGTTCACGAAGATGAAGAAACGGGTTAAATTTCAGAAGGAGATATTTTTCTAAGGTTCAAAATTTTAAAAAAATAAAATTAAATGAACCCGTTCGTTGTATACCCATGGATTCAACAAGTTCTGGAGAAAATTTTCTTCTGGGTACTGATGATCTTCGATGAGAAATGGATTTCCAACTCTTTTGCACTTCGCCAACGCTTTTTTTTGGATGAAGAATTTAATCGGTGCTCGAGTTATGAATTTTCTTAAGGGAAATTTTAAAATTTTCTAAGGCAAATTTGAATAAATGTGTTTTCAAAGGAAAAATGCTTTAACGATGAATTTGAAGTGAATTGCCCAGATAATTTCGATTGAATTCTTCACAGAATGAATTTTCCAAAATCAGAGGTAAATGAAATTAAAATTTAAATGACAGAGCTCCGGCTAGTGAATAAAATGTGTTAAGAGATGAATTTAAAGTGAATATTTTTTGAAAATGAATTAAATGCCAAAGATGCCAGTCAAAGTTGAACTTTTAGAAGGTTAAGATTCCTGGCGTTGGATGACAAGTGTTGCAAATGCAAAAGGAGGGAAATTCAAATTCTTGAAATGAAGTAGTGGAGATTTAATGTACTGGCTAAACTTAGCCTCTTTCTAGAAGTCGATTTTGCTATAAGAGCTGAAAGTTCATTCATCATTCTCACAGCTGAAGATGTTCGAATTTTCTTGGAGCTTGAAGTTGCAGTGAATGACTAAGCTGGGTTGAATGTGAAGTTTGAAGTTGCAGTGAGTTGTTGAGGCTGAAGTGTTGAAGGAGTTCAAAATTTTGCTGAAGCTGAAGGTTGCTGAAGAAGTACGATTTAAAGAAGACTGCTAAAGCTTGTAAAGATCACATTGCTGAAGCTGAATGTTATTGAGGAGGTGCGCACTTGCTGAGTTGCTGAGAGTGTGAAGTGCGAATTTACAAAAGTCCAAGTGCTGATTAAAGTTGGCAAATTTCTTGAAGTATTGAAGCTGCTGTAGCTTAGAAATCTGCTAAGCTATTTGAAGTTGAAGAGGTGTGAATTTGAGGTCTGGAATTGCTGAAGCAAAGTTGGGCGATTTTCTATAAAGTTGGAGTTGCTGAAGCTTGCTTAGAAATTTTTCTAAGTATTGACAGTTTGAAGTCTGTTGAAGAAGAAGTTGAGGTTTGCGAATGAGATATAATATTGCAACTTCTTGAAATCGACTGGCAGCCCTGCAAAGTATTTTATTTATTTTCTAAGTTAATTTGCTGATGGCTGTTTATTGTTTTGCAGATGGCTGAAGCCAGAACAACTGGCAAGGACAACAATGGTGCATCCAGGCAAGCTGTCATCAAGAAGCTGAGCAAGCCTTTCATGCCAGAGTCAAAGTTCACTTCAAAGTTGGCCAAGCTTGCTGACACGAATTTGGGCTCTTTCAACTTGGAGACTTTCAAGAATAGAATGCTGGGGATTGGTAGTCATTAACCTTCAGCCACTTCACACAACATCATTCGAAGTGGATTATATGCAGCTGCTGGTTTCCCACCAGCTATTCAGTGTTCAGAGCTGATGATGGAGTGCGCCAACTGCTATGAGAAGGATCACAGATCAATTATGTCACTGGATGGTCAAGTGCTTGCCAACCTCACCCCTGCTGCTATTGGCGAAGCGTTTGGAATTCCAGCACACAGGAATATGATTTACAAATCAAGAGAACGTGGTGAGCAAATGTATGCTTCTACATTCGAGAGATGTATGGAGACGATCAATACTCGCTGGATGAGCAAACCCAAGCCCTCTCGTACGAAGCTGCCAAGACAAATTATAGCAGATGACTTGAAGCAGGAGTATTGTGATCTTATCATGATGCTGAGCAGAGTTGGAGGTTGCCCGCAAGCTTTTATTTTTGAGCCATGGATGTTCTATTACATCAACCTCGTGCTGGAAGGAAAGGAGTACGTTAACTGGGCCACAATGATCAGTGATAATTTGCACGAGCAGCTCCTGAGTTTGAGAAGAACAAAGACATTCTATATGGGCTCTTACATCATTTACATGCTGGCCCGTATGACGAAGTATAGAGGGATTTCATACAAGGAGCCTATTGGTTGTGGCTCTCACCAGTTCAAAATTCATGAGGCTTGTCCGCAGCTGCACTTGACAAGTACTACTCAGTACAAGCGTGTCAATGACGCCTTCACCATGCACATCGCGAGAACACTTCAGGAGCAGATGCATCACAGGATCTCGAGGGAAGCCCAAGAATTGATTGAGAGGTATGGGTGCTGGTTTATACAGTTTCCGAAGTTTTCTTATATAAGGCTGCAAGGTTTTTCTTCATATCCATATAGACTGCCTAAGTACCCAACCATCAAAATTTTAATGTTAGAGATATCTAGGCAATTGGTTGCCTACGATAAGATTCAGAAGAAAAAGAAGGGAGGAGTTGACTTCCCAATTGTCATGGGCAATTCAGATAAAGTATGTCCTTCATTACAGACAGCTAGAGAAGCTGAGAGTGAGCTTCAGTTTTATCACTTTTCCTATCACACCAACAGACAACACTATGATCCACATAACAATATCAGATGGGTACTGTCAGAAGAATTTAAACATAAGGCAAACATTGAGGATTATTGGGCTAGTGCATCGGACGAGGTTGAAGTCAGAAAGAGGGTGTTCTCTAGATTGCCATTGGGTATGATCAGGGAGTGTGAAGTCATTCTAGTACCAGACCAGGTGAGCGAGGACATGAATGTTCTCCATCCAGATTATGAGGCAGTGAGAGATACTCCACTTCCACTCCCGGATTGGTCAGAACCAGGGATTGCCGATTTGGACACACTTTCCATTCCAGTCTTGACATTTACTAGAGCGTGGGTTGACAGGCATGTGAGTAGATTGAAGAGTAGGTCGATTGCATTGACTTACAATTTGATGGGAGATCACATGACACCCACCACCAGCAGGAAGAAACAAATTACACGAGGTCCAGAATCTCGAAGGAGGGAGCCAGTTCGGCAAGAGCCTGTTCAGCCGGAGCCTCCAAGAGCTGTAATTGAATCACCCACGCCATTGGAGACACGTTCTCCAAGCATACAGGAGGTTTCTTTATTTGCTGATCAAAGAAATGCATTGAATCAGGTGCAGGTGATACAAGAAGAAAATCAGCCACCACGGAGAGAGTCGGTTGGCCAGAGTGTCAACGCACCTACTAGAGATGATCAGCAGAATGATGAGGGGACTGCTACTGACCCTCAGTTTCAGCAAGAGTTACAGGCGGCTTTGGAAGATGATGATATAGTTTCAGGAGATACTCAGCCACTTGAGGCCGATGAGCCTCGCCAGAATGATATTGAAGTTGAACAAGTCCGTGAAGTAGAAGCACAAGAACAACAGCCATTTGTTATTCAGCATGTTGTACCTGATTGGCTCAGAGATAGGATGAGAAGGAGCCCCAGCGAAGAAATTGATCCAGCAATTGAGATGGAAGAGTTGTTAAACAGGATCAACGTGCCTCCACAAAAGAAGAGAGCACGAAAATTTTCAAAAATATCAACTGATGAGGATGGCTCTCGCACCCTTCATATGGCAGTGCCACAGGTTGATTGTGATCGAGACGAAGCAGTGCCAGAGAATTATGTGATCACAACTATGGAGTTAGGACGCCCCACAGGTGCACAGATTGTTGAGGAATGTGATAATTCCTACTAGGCACTCAAGGACAGATTATTTAAAAAGGAAGGAAAGTATAAGAAATTGAAGAAAGAACATAAGGCATTGATGGGATACGTGCAACACTTGTCTCGTCCTTGTGGGTAGGAGATTCCAGCAATAGAGCTTCTCGCCGAGTTATCCAGAGAGTCAGTTAGTGGCTTGTTGGAGTTGAGAAAGATGGCACATGAGGCAGATAAATGGGTTACAGGAGTTTGTGTCGAGACAAAAAAGTTCATGGAAGACCTTGCTTATGCTTTCCAGCAAGCTTCTAGTATTACGGCACGTATGGAGGCAGTTGATCATGCCTGGGGTGATGCTTCTATTTATCAGAGCAAAGTCATTCAGCGTCTAGAGGCATTGAGGCATGTTCCTTTGCGGATGCTAATTGATGGAGGAGTCATTCAGGAGAATGATAGGTATGACTTTTCCAGATGGTACTCTTCAGTAATCATGGGGCGTGGTTTCTTTGACGCAGCACAGGCGGATTCAGCTAGAGTTCGAAAGGCTATGACAAACATCATTGATGGAGTCCAGAACACCTTGGAGGCAATCTTTGCTAGATGGCTGAATCTGGATGAGGTGACTACTGATAATTTGAGGGGTAGGCTGGTGCCTTTCTTTTCGGAGGTGAAGACCTTTGTACAAGACGACTTTGAGAACACTTCTACTTTCTCCAGCTTGATTCAGAGCACGCAGGATGCCTTGGTTGCTTGGAGAAAATCTTACACACAGCATGAGCAGTTAGTCACAGTGTTAGAATTCCAGCTTGATTGCATTCCACCTATTTCAGTTCAGGAGGTTGAGGCTGTACTTAGCAGTTCATTGAGTTTGTAGCCAGAGAGAAGGAGAATGGGAATGCACTTCTGGATGATGATCTTCTAGAAGACTGATTGTGGGCATTAATTGCCTTTACTATTTTGGGAGTGAGTGGGAATCTTTGATTCATTTAATGTACCACTCCTTATTCTGGCAGTTTTTAGGGTTAGGGCTGAGGTGGCTCAATCTGAGCCTTTGATTTGATTGTAATCCGAGCCGTCCATTGGACTGGGCTATCTATAAAAGGGGGAGTCCCCCTCATTTGTAATGCATTAGAAGTAGAGCTTAGAGATCAAACTAGAGAGTAGAGCAAAGGTACTTTAGTTGTAATATCTTAGCATAGCATAGTTTGAAGAAGAAGGAAAGTTTTCCTATGAAAACTTTGTAAGAGATTGTTGCGAAAAACTATTGTAATAAAAGATCTTTCATTGAATGGTGAATTCATCTTTGTTATAAGTAGCTAGCAAGATTTCTTCATCCCTTCAACTTCAAGTAACTTAAAGTAGAGTAGATTTCATTTCATGCAAGTACTTAGTAATTGTGGAATGTGGTGCTTGATTTGAACAAGACTTCCCTCATCCATACCACTAGCGGGCTCGCTGACGGTGGGTTCGCCCTGCGTGGTCAACTGGATTACTTTTCAAACTTAACTTCGATTGTGACTCATGTGTTCGTATGCATCGTCTTGATGGTGCTTGCATGTTGAGTTATAATTTGAACATCTTTCGCCACTCCTCTGAAGATTGCACCGGTTTTGTGGAAGCTGTCTGAAGTGAGGCAAAGCAAGGCCCGGTTGAAGTCTGTAAGAATTGATCGCCATGTCCCACGCCTTAGAGTAGATTAGAACCTTCTTATCCTTACACTCATTTTAAATTCAGCTCATTTCTGGTTAGAATTAGGAAGCTTGTGCTCACTTGCCAAATCATCCAAATTACATGAAATCCCTTAATCCACTGTCTGTTGTCAGCTGTCGAACATTTGTGTAAGTCCCCCTTGAAATACTAGCAAAACACATCAAGCCAACTGAGGGTATTCTATTGCATAAAGGAACCTTGGAGTTAAATGTATGATCTATCTCGCAATCTTAGCATGCAGAAAACTTTGTTCAAGAGAGGATAGAGTATCCGTTGGGAAACTTTATTCTGTGTTGGTGCGGTCGCAAAAACCACGTCAACACGTACTATTTGTAGCCTCAAACCAAACAGTGTTGAGAAATGTTTCTCAATACCACCATGGATAGAAAATTGTCATTTTGATTGAAGAATGTGAGAAGATGTGGTATGAGCAAAAGGAGAAATATCGGAAAAGAGTTGCGCAAAGGTGGCTGAAAGAGAAGCAAAATACTTTGCTGAAAAATGTTGGGCATGGCGAGTTCAAGGAGGAATTTGCAGTCATGATCACTCTGCTCAACTGAGTCATAGGTCAAGCAGAAGCAAATAAATTTCAGCCTTGGATGTTTTACACCATTTCCCAAATTATTGACAGAACAAAACACTATGATTGGCCAGCCTTGATCAGTGACAGTCTTCTACAAGGCCCATGAGTTTCACTTGATATCTTACCTTGTATATCTAATGGCCTTTCAAGGTGAGTTTAGAGGTTTGAATGTCATTAGAACTATGGGTGTTCAACATGTGTATGATCATTACCTGCAGTTGGAGTTTTCAGAATATGTGTGACATTATAGGTGGGTGAATGATGCATTCTTGATGCATATGGTGCGAGATTTCGACAATGAGTTGTATGTACAAATTTTAGTAGATGCCAGATTAGCAATGGCAGAGTGGGCTGATTGGTTTATCCAATTTCCTACATTCTCCTACATTAGAGTGTATGGCTTCTCGGGTGACCTAGTCATGCTACCAAGATATCCAATGTATGAGATAGTGTTCATGGAATTTTTATACGAAGTTCACACATTTTTGCATAACAAGCGCAAGACTGCATTTAGTTTCCCAATTGAGATGAGCATCTACAAATGTAGATCAACAACTAATGCCAAATTGATGGGTAATGAAATGTCAAAGTTTGGCCTCAAGTTTTTCAATGAGAGATGTTCGTATGATCCTCATGGTGTCTTTGCATCATGTGTTGGCCAGAATCATGCACATGTGCCTACAATTGAAGATTTTTGGGCTAATTGTGTGGATGAGTTCAAAGTGCGCAAGCTCAATTACAACAGATTTACCCTTCAGCAGATGGCTGATTTCCTATAAGAGGATGTGGAAGGTCTATCAGATGGGGAAGTCCTACTTCCCATGTATGCCAGAGATCAGGTCGATTAGCAGCCACTTCCACAAATTAATTGGTCCACCAAAGAGAACACCTCAATCGAGGAAAGAACAAGCCAAATTGTCAAGAATAGTAGGATATTCTTGAACAGTAAAAGAACGCGGCAGGTAGCTACTCCAGTTGTAGGGCCACCAGTAATCCAGTCATCTCTAGCTCTTTCTTCTTCTAAACCAAAACCAAGAGCGAAGGCTCTGATCATTCTTCTAGAAGGTACAAAGATTAGCAGAATGTCGAATAGTTCAAAGAAAAAGGTGGAGTCTCCCGTTTGAGTTCAACAGGAACAACCAACAGTTGCATTAGAAGTTCCAGTAGAATCAACACTGCAAGTTGAAGCAATACCTTCATCTCCTAATTCTCTACCATCACCAAAGCTTTCTCCCATTCATATAGATTTAGAAGTTGATTCACCAATTCGCAACGTCTCAGCACATATGGATTCATCAGGAGTTGATGGAATTGGAACCGAGCCTCCTAGAGAAGTTAGCAAAGACACCTCGTCTTGGCTTGAGAACATCTTGGGCAGGAAGCGGAGGAAGCTTTCTTATCAGTTGAACTTTGCAGAACTTGATAGCGTCTACCAAGACACACCAACAAAGAAACTTAAGAAGCAAGTTCACATGAAGAAGAGTTTTGATGGCGAGATTATCCTTGAGACCGCTACACCTCCGGAGGACAAGAACATTGATGAGGTTGAGATTGATGACTTCAAAGTTGTCAAGGCCAATCTCGATAGAAGCACCTGACATACTGACGTGAATCTCTTCGAGGTTGCAGCAGATAATCTAAAGGAATGAGTGCTCAAGGATGGAGAAGATAAGGTAACCCTCAAGGTTGAGATTTGACAACTGTGGCAATATATTTCCAATCTCCTCCATGGCACTTCACAGGCCACTTTGTTGCTTCCACAAATTCGGGAATCACCGGCAGATCAGCATCAACTGAGTCAATTGGTCGTATACGAAAAACATATGCGAGATTGGATAGAGGAATTCATCATCAGGGGTAGATTTATACTTGCAGAGATATACCAATTGAGGTATAATGCCCATGATATTCGCCAAGGGATTCAGGGGTTTGAGCAGTGTATGGCAGAAGTGAAACCAATGCATGAGATCATCATTTATGACTTGAGGATGGCTTATGATTCAGTCATTAGAGAACATAAGAAGAAGATTTTTGCTTGGAGAGAACAACACCTCTTCAAAGTAAAAACCTATGAGAGAATATCTGAAGAATTGGCTGAATATAGGTAGAAGGTTGTTGATATGCTCAAGTTCATCAACACATTTGTTTTGCAGATCCCTTGTCAATATCATGATGATGATGACACTTTTGTTGATCTCAGTGAAGTGCAAATAGAGTTTCAGAATCTTGTTCGTGGCAATTTTAGTAGTGATCTTGTTGCTGGAAAGATGAATCATGTTGCTGCGATGTCAGCAAAATTTGATAAAGCAACGGAAAAGGTGAAGGAATTTTTGAAGTTGATTGCAGATGGTGAGGAAATGCTGGAAAAGCAAAATATTGCTCTGGATAGTATCGATACTCCTAAAAAAGAGGCAGTTACCAGCTTTTTGGAGGATATAGTTTCCCAAATTATCAATGAGTGAGTCATCTTTTTGGGGCAGCGAGGATTTCCAATAATAGAACTAAAAGCAACAGTTAACTTGATGCCTTTTCCAAGTTTAACTTGGTATTCTTGTTTCATGCTTATCTATTCTTTGTGAAATAGAAAAATCAAATGTATAGTTGGAATTTCCCCTACTTTTTATTTTTAGTAGGTGGTTAGTTAGTTGTCATGTTTTAAGTTTTAGAAATAAATCTTGCAAGTTGGCAAGTCTAGTCAGCTTAAAGCAAGAAGATTTTAGGGTTGCCTACTTCTTGTTTGTGTATAAATAAGGGCAGCCTTGCCTATTATTTCCTAACTGTTATTGTGATAACAAATTGTTGAGCCTACTTTTGCCGCAACTTTGTTATTCAGTGTCTGTTAACTTTGTGTAAGAGCAAGTTTGCAAGCCTACCTTTGCTGCAAATCATTGTTCAGTTAATGTTCAATCTGTATCAAGTGTAATCTGGTGTTTGATTGCTAATTTGTAAGCTTGTCTTTGCTACAAATTCACTGTCCTAGAAGTGTAATTGCTGTTGGAAATTTGAGGAAGGAAATCTCATGCCTACGTTGCTCTGATCTACCGCGTCAATCTCTTTCAGTATTTTGTCTTATGTGTTTTGCTTGCATAATCTTTATTTCAGCTTACATCTTATAAGTATAATAAGTCTTTAGGTGTGATCTGGAAGTAAGTTTATTTAAGCTTCTGTGTTAATCAAATCATTCCTCGTTTACTTGTGATTATCAAGCTATGAGTTTACTTGAGTTGTTAGAAGCGTCTTTAGTTTAGGCCTAGTTGTAGTTGAAGTTCTGGAAAAGAGAAAACCTTAGCTATGACACAAAGAGTTTTATAACCTTGTGCTCTTAGTTGAGAATAAAAAAGATTGGCAATAGTTTAGTATTCTTTTTTAAGCATCATTAGTGAGGAGGGAGCTTCCCCTCCTAATTTGAAGAACAGTTCAATTGTGCATAGCTGTCCATTTCTAATCTACATTCCAGAGGTTGAAACGCCAACAAGTATAATCGTGTGCTCATCAGTTAGGGGGTGACCTAGGGATGTACTCATCAGTTAGGGGGTGACCTAGGGATGTTTTCAAGGTGTCCTTGCATCCCCCAAACATCATGGGTATGGGGACCCTTGGAAAATCTTGGGGGGATGTGCTCTTAGTGAACAAAAATAAAAACACATTTATCCACAAAGAAAACCCAAAGCAAAGGAAAACACAACCACAAACCAAAGGAATTTACACAACCCACACATACATAATGAAGGTAATTTTTTATCTTTACTCATAATGGGTAAAACACATAGAAAGCTAGAAAAGAAATAGGAAGCTTATGTCCTCATTCAAGCTTGCCAAAAGATGGTGAAGAAGAACCCTCTTCAAAACCCCCAAGATTTAAGCCACCAAGAGGTGAGCTCTCTAAGACCAACAAGTGTAAAAATAAAGGAGGAACCACTTTCCAAGGCAAAGTGAAGGGTATAAAAAGGAGTGCCATGTCACTCCTTTCCAAGCAAAGGTTGTTAGGATTGGGGGCTAGGTGGTGATGTATACCTTGCAAATCTTAGGTCTAGTTGCAATTATTTAATATTTTGTAATATTGTAAATAGTTTGCCCGCATGAAAATGGGTGCTTCACTTTGACAGGATCTTGATATTTTATAGTTGTCATTGTTTGCCATGTGTCATTGCATTGTTCTTATGATGGTTCTTAGAAGTCATTGAATAGGGTGTTAGTAGGTGCACAGTTTGCAAACTCGCCACGTACTTGTGAGTGGTGAGTACTCATAGAGAACTCTCATGTTTCTCGATTTTTTCTACATGTACTCACCAAAACTAGACAATTTCATGTGAAAACCTCAACATTAGGTCATGATGTGATTTTGATGCAGGTTAATTGTGATCTTTACTTGAAAATGGTGCAATTTTGACTTGGAAAGATTCAATTTTTGCTTAATAAAACCTCCATTTTCCCTTCCACACCACACACAACAAGCAAGCATTCTACAACGAATTGGAAATTCTTTTTAGGCAATTCTTAAGTTAGTTTAATTTATTTCTGCATTATTTTTCTAGAATTTCGATTTTAAAATTTTTCGTAAGCATAAACATGTGTCGTACAAACACAATTTTTCTCTAGTGAGTCTTAATAGCCTCACCAAAATAGCCTTTAGTTATGGTAGGAGGGCTACAATAAGCTCCCTTTCAACCCCTTGGCATTTAGGCCTTCAGCCACGGTCAATGTGTGTAGCTAGTTGTTAACTACTTTATTAGTGTTGGAAGATTGGATTGTCATTGGATGATTTTGACATGGAAAAGGAGTCATTGTCATCTAGTAGTAGGGGGGAGCCAAGTAGGGAGCCGCAACTAAGTGTGAGGAGTGTGAGGACCATACCCTCTACTACCCAATTTTTCACTAGAATAGGGAAGAGGAAATTGTAAAAACTTGTAATTCTTTTACTTGCCTAGATATGCAATTTATTATGACGATTTTCAAAAACAGTCATCATAAATTTATATTAATTATTAATTAGTAGCTAGCTATTGTATTCGACTTAGCATGATGATGCAATTTTGTAATCCATATGTATTGAAGAATCAAATCTAATATAAAACACTTCCTCATGGTTTTTTAGACTCATTTGATACATTTTGCAATAGAATTTTGCAAAAAAATGTGTTTGTTAAGAGATTTCAATATTTTTGTAAGTTGAGATTTGTTGAGTAAAAAATTTTGGGCTTGCCAAGTACTCTATGAGTCTAAGTCTGCGAACTATCAGTAGGTGGACCATGACTAGCATCTTTGATCAGCTATTGATAGTGTATGTAAAAGATGTGTGTTGTACCCAAAACGAAATTTTTGCTTCATTAAGGCATTTTGATTAAAATAGTCTAAATCTTGTAAAATTGTCGTCAAAACTCAGTTTTTGGTCAAATCAAGCATGGGCTTTTTGTGGGTTTAATGTTTAGAAGATATTGGAAAAATTTGAAAAATTTGAAAATTAGGGTTTTTGGGAAAAACCCTAAAAACCCTAAAAATAGGATCTTTCTAGAATTGGCTGAAATTTATTTTGATTGGCTTATTTCACTTCACGATCACATTGGTGAAGTCAGAATCAAGAAAAAGTCAATTTAAGTCTGGTGGATTGTTTTCACTTTTTCAAGAGAAAAGTTAGGACCTCTGAGGTTGTCAATGGCAGTTGGCCAGTACCAGGTGTCGAAATCTAAGCCTCAAACTCATCACAAAAGTTTTTGCGGCGAAAGATGCTGAAAAAGATGCTTCGCAACATAGGGGATTTTCAAAAAGGCAAAAAATGCAAAAAAAAAATTCTAAGTCTGGAAACACTACGCCTTGCTACGTGGGAGATACTTGTGCAGTCGACACCTATGTCAACTTTGCAGTGTCTGTACATGTGGAAATGGTAAAATACAGTTACGCACTCGCATCAGCGGTTGTAATGCTTCGACGTAGTCAACTCAGCAAGTGTTACAGTGTTCGCGAAGCGTGAAATGGTGAAAATCATCAACTCTGAAGCAAATCTGCGCCCCTGCAGGCTAGGGGCACCCTTGAAATTGAGGGCCTAAATGCAGTTGTTGATGCTTGCAAAGACATTCATCGTCTTCGGAGTTCTGTCAGCTTTCCAATGAGTCGTCAAGCGAATCCATCAAATTTGCGAAGCACCGTCAAACGGCGGCGGAAGCAGAAGAAATGGGA
>VDFB02265565.1:0-36607 GCA_007258455.2 Sequoia sempervirens
GAGCTCCAAAGTCATCAATGGAGGAAAGTCAATTGCCAGGTCTCAGATTCAAAGTCTCAAATGCTGCATAGACAACGACGAACGACGAACGATGCACGCAGAACGATGAACGAAGAAGGTAAATAAAAAGTTGAAATTTGTGAAAATCTTTCTAACTTTGGCAATGCTAGGCGCCCTTGTCCAGGAAGGGCGCTTGACATCTCATGCCTTAGTCAACTTTTTCCCTTTTTCGAAAAACGTGCATTTTTTTTTCTCATCAGCTCAATTCAGTCACGTAGAGAAACAGTCAAAAGTAGTTTCTGGGCTTGGGAAAAGCAAGAGATCATCTCAGTTATGTTTAGGCTCAGTTGATTCATCATCCAGTGTCGAGGATTTGTTAGATAGTGGAAAATGCAGATTGAACGGTGTCAGTTTGCGGAAAAATGAAGAAAATCAAAGCAAAATTGAAAATCATCAAATTTTGTCTAAGGCATGAAAGCCTAGGCGCTCTGTCAAGGAGAGGAGCCTAGCTTTTGAACACTTAGAATATTTTTTCGCCTCGTTTGAAAATTCATCAAACTCCTTCGTCAGCCCGATTCCAATTCTCAGTAAATCATTTAGATGTAGTGTCGGGGGTTGGCAAAGGGTACAATTCATTACAGTTATGATTAAGCTTGCCTAATTGACTGTCTTTTAGTCTCTGTTATTCACCGATTGGCAGGAAACGATGCTTAAATTGGGGTCATTGGCTTCCGGCGTACGCAATACGAAGAAAGTAAAAAAGTTGAAAATCATCAAAAAATGGCTAAGGCATGGGATGCTAGGCACCCTTGTCAGCTAGGGGCACCTGGGATTTAATGCCTTAGAATATTTTCGATCCCGACATGCCTTCTTTCTAGTTTAGTCTCCGTCGGCAGTTTCGAGAGCTCACAATCATGATCAGATGATGTCAGACGCCGGTATGGAAGCTGGGGATCATTGCAACAGTGGTAAAACATGAGATTGCCATGGTCAAATAGATTTTATCGGTTGGCAGCGTCAAATAGCTGGCTTGTCAAAGTTGAAGGTAGGCCTTGTCGGAAGCAGAAGCAAGCAAAAGTTGAAAAATGAAGAAAAAATGGCTAGCTCTGGCAATGCTAGGCATCCTTGTCCAGTCAAGGTGCCTAGCATCTCATCCCTTAGTCATTTTTCATCTTCCGTTGTTTGTTGTTTAAAAACGCATCCTCATGCGTGTGCTTTTTTGCCCTACAAAGGAGGAATTCATCATTGCACGTGCAAATGGACTCAGATTTTTGCAAACAAAGTTTCTATCTTCATGGATAGACTTCAAAATTTTAGGGCTTTGCAAAGAAAGCGCTTTTTCGTCTTCAAACTCTATTTAAAAAGGCTTTTGGCATTCATTCTTCATATTTTGTAGGTTGGCATCTAGAGGAGGAAAGATAGAATTTTCTTCTCATCAAGATTTGGAGGCTCAAACAGAGTGCTTTTCAGTGTTCTTCGTGGATTCGGGATTGGGAAGCACAGAGGCACGCTTTTTCATGGTCCAATCCTCTAGGGCATCACATTTTAAAAACAAGTGATCAACTTTTTCAATTTTCATTGATCTGGGTCCATCTACTTTTTGCTCCTCTCGAAGATTGGGAAATTCTATATTTCCAAAAATCCGCTTTTTCGGGAAGCCCTTAGCTTTTTCAAAATCTAATCATCTGGGTCTCTTCAGAATGTGATTGTCTACAAAGCCCAGACCTCAGCTTGTTTCCGAGAATCCGCTTTATGGAGAAAAATCAACAACTTATTTTCAGCAGTTTGTGCATAACTTTTTCGAACATAGGCATGTTTATAGTCAAAATTCAAGTTTTTAAACATGCAGTATTCTCTAATAGAAATCAAGACCAAAGTAGTGTTGCTCACGATTGCCTAAGAACATTCGATACTGACTTACATTATGTGGTTCCAGTGCTTGATTTGCGTACTTTGAAAGACGCAGGAAACATTGTAGTTGAGAATCTCGGTCATTTTGGGTTGCTTGCAATAGCTTTAATCCCCATCTCAGTGCAAAACCTTGAATTCGTAATTTCTTATGTTAAGAATTACAATCCCACTACACGAGAAATCCAATTAGTAGATGGGCGTACTGTTGTGACCTTTTCACACATCGTCCCATTCAAAATGGGGACCCCTAATTTTTGTTCCATTCTGGTCTTTTTGGCTTTGGTTTTTGTCTCTCTCTCTCTGTCTGTCTCTTTTCTGGTGTCTGCCTTTTCGGGGACGTTCCTGTTTGCGAGCTTAAACGTGAAACTTTTGGCCCAGTCAAAAAATTAGGGTTTGTACTTTCCTGGTCAATCCAAGATCCAACGAAGTGAATAAATTGAAAACAGAGCTTAACATTGATGTCAGTATGCTGCTGAGACTCTCGACTAAATTTCATGGTCCAGACAACTTACTATTTTTAGTAAGTATGTAATTCCAGGCGTTCCTTCAACATTTTTTTTGAAGTTTTAACGGTCACATTGCATTCAGGGCACATCAAGCTACTCACTGGCAAAATTTGAGCTTAAATAGACAACTTGCTATTTTTAGTAGTTCAGCTTCTGGAGCAGATTTCAGGGCTTAGATGCAGAGCTTTTCAACGCATGTCTGGAGATTCCTTTTGGGTTTTCAGAGACCTTCGCGATGGTGTAACATGCAAAGTGAGATAACGACTTTCAGAGTTCAGCCTTCAAAGGCTATTTTTAGGGTTTGCATGTCAGGGTTTCCTTTGCATGTCTGATGATTCCTTGTGGGTTTTTCTAGAGCTTTGCGATGATGTGACATGCAAAACAGGATAATCACTCCTTCAGCAACTTACTATTTTTAGCAGATGCATCCCGGTAGCCGCTTCCCAGCACTTCAGAATCACGAACTGATCGCAATGCAACAAAAACAAGAACAAACAGAGGACATTTGATATGCATGCAAGATGAATTAGGTTTTCTAGCTTTAGGACCCAAAAAGAGGGGTAAAAAGTCAGAATTTTCGAAAACCGGTGTAAACCACCGCGATCAGTATCTTTCAAGCTATCCGCTGGTAAAATTTGAAGGCAAACGGAGCACTTACTATTTATAGTAAGTCATTTCAGAAACTGGCTAAAAATAGAAAGCAGCAGGCGCCGACGTCAATAGGTAAGTCACGTGGTGAGGAGCACGTCATTTGAATTTCAAATCAAACGGAGCTGTGGAGATATCAAAAGCAAGCATTTACTATAAATAGTAAACCACCTTCAGAAATGGGCTAAAAATAGCAGGCTAGCTCAGAATAGCAGTGTCAACAGGTTAACGGAGTCATGAAGATCAAGTGTTCAAAATTTCAAAGCAATCTGAGCCTCTGAGATATGAAAATCAAAGGACTTACTATTTATAGTAAGGCATGGAGAAGCTGGCAGAGGAAGGTAAAAAAAATGTCTAAGTCTGAGTTTCATCCTACAGACCACTCCATATGCGCCTAGCTTGCCAAGGAGAAATAAGGTGGTGACAAATATCTTAAGTGTTGGTAAAATCCACCTGCCACCCCTAAATGCGCCCTCAAGAAGAACAAAAGTGTTTGAAATTTTCTAAGTCTGAAAGATATCCTCCTCACATTGCCAAATGCGCCCATGCTTGGAGGGGTCTAAGAAGTCAAAGCTAGGCGTTGAAAATGTTTATCCCCCTCATGCCTTCAAATGCGCCCTCAAGGTGATGACATGCAAAATATTTTCTAAGTATAACTTCCATCCTCCTAGAGGCATCAAATGCGCCCATCTTAAGAGGGGGGGTCAAAGTCATAAAGGAAATCAAAGAGGTCAACGTGTTTCATCCTCCACCACCTCAAATTTCCGCCCATCCTCCACATCATGCAAAATGCGCCCAAAGTTAGCAAGGGAAAAGAGTCAAAGCTTGGCGTTGAAAAGTTTATCTTGTACACATGCTCAAATGCGCCCATATCATTCCAAGCTAGGGGAAGTCAACAAGTCAAAAGAAGACGTTGGAAATTTGAAATCCCTCTCACCCTCTCAAATGCGCCAAGAACAAGAAGAGGTTAAGGGTGGCGTTGAATATTCCATCCTCTTCAAGTGTGAAATGCGCCAAAGGATAAAGTAAAAGGGGAGATAAGTATTAGGCGTTGAAGTTTGAAATTTCTATATGACAAGTGAAATGCGCCCAAGGCATAAGGTGGTGAATAAAATAAAGAGTATGTTGGGCGTTGGGATTAAATATCTTCCATGATATGTGCCTTCAAGACAATTTTTCTAAGTGAGTTAAAATAAAAAATTTCCCATCACTGGAAGATGAATGAAGTTGAATTAAAATTTCTTGAGGCAAAATTTTCAAAACAATGCTAAATGATTTAAAAAATTTCTAAGGCACAAAATATTTTCTTCCTTAGGAAAATACGCCTAGACTTGAAGGAGATAAAATTTCCTAAGAGATGAGTAAAAATTTGTCGGAGATGAAGTATGAGGATGTCAATGATGCAGGAACAATAAAAATTTTCAAGTCAGAGCAACAAGATGTTCACGAAGATGAAGAAACGGGTTAAATTTCAGAAGGAGATATTTTTCTAAGGTTCAAAATTTTAAAAAAATAAAATTAAATGAACCCGTTCGTTGTATACCCATGGATTCAACAAGTTCTGGAGAAAATTTTCTTCTGGGTACTGATGATCTTCGATGAGAAATGGATTTCCAACTCTTTTGCACTTCGCCAACGCTTTTTTTTGGATGAAGAATTTAATCGGTGCTCGAGTTATGAATTTTCTTAAGGGAAATTTTAAAATTTTCTAAGGCAAATTTGAATAAATGTGTTTTCAAAGGAAAAATGCTTTAACGATGAATTTGAAGTGAATTGCCCAGATAATTTCGATTGAATTCTTCACAGAATGAATTTTCCAAAATCAGAGGTAAATGAAATTAAAATTTAAATGACAGAGCTCCGGCTAGTGAATAAAATGTGTTAAGAGATGAATTTAAAGTGAATATTTTTTGAAAATGAATTAAATGCCAAAGATGCCAGTCAAAGTTGAACTTTTAGAAGGTTAAGATTCCTGGCGTTGGATGACAAGTGTTGCAAATGCAAAAGGAGGGAAATTCAAATTCTTGAAATGAAGTAGTGGAGATTTAATGTACTGGCTAAACTTAGCCTCTTTCTAGAAGTCGATTTTGCTATAAGAGCTGAAAGTTCATTCATCATTCTCACAGCTGAAGATGTTCGAATTTTCTTGGAGCTTGAAGTTGCAGTGAATGACTAAGCTGGGTTGAATGTGAAGTTTGAAGTTGCAGTGAGTTGTTGAGGCTGAAGTGTTGAAGGAGTTCGAAATTTTGCTGAAGCTGAAGGTTGCTGAAGAAGTACGATTTAAAGAAGACTGCTAAAGCTTGTAAAGATCACATTGCTGAAGCTGAATGTTATTGAGGAGGTGCGCACTTGCTGCGTTGCTGAGAGTGTGAAGTGCGAATTTACAAAAGTCCAAGTGCTGATTAAAGTTGGCAAATTTCTTGAAGTATTGAAGCTGCTGTAGCTTAGAAATCTGCTAAGCTATTTGAAGTTGAAGAGGTGTGAATTTGAGGTCTGGAATTGCTGAAGCAAAGTTGGGCGATTTTCTATAAAGTTGGAGTTGCTGAAGCTTGCTTAGAAATTTTTCTAAGTATTGACAGTTTGAAGTCTGTTGAAGAAGAAGTTGAGGTTTGCGAATGAGATATAATATTGCAACTTCTTGAAATCGACTGGCAGCCCTGCAAAGTATTTTATTTATTTTCTAAGTTAATTTGCTGATGGCTGTTTATTGTTTTGCAGATGGCTGAAGCAAGAACAACTGGCAAGGACAACAATGGTGCATCCAGGCAAGCTGTCATCAAGAAGCTGAGCAAGCCTTTCATGCCAGAGTCAAAGTTCACTTCAAAGTTGGCCAAGCTTGCTGACACGAATTTGGGCTCTTTCAACTTGGAGACTTTCAAGAACAGAATGCTGGGGATTGGTAGTCATCAACCTTCAGCCACTTCACACAACATCATTCGAAGTGGATTATATGCAGCTGCTGGTTTCCCACCAGCTATTCAGTGTTCGGAGCTAATGATGGAGTGCGCCAACTGCTATGAGAAGGATCACAGATCAATTATGTCACTAGATGGTCAAGTGCTCACCAACCTCACCCCTGCTGCTATTAGCGGCTTTGGAATTCAGCACACAGAATATGATTTACAAATCGAGAGAACGTGGTGAGCGAATGTATGCTTCTGCATTCGAGAGATGTACGGAGACGATCAATACTCGCTGGATGAGCAACCCCAAGCCCTCTCGTACGAAGCTGCCAAGGCAAATTATAGCAGATGACTTGAAGCAGGAGTATTGTGATCTCATCATGATGCTGAGCAGAGTTGGAGGTTGCCCCAAGCTTTTATTTTGAGCCATGGATGTTCTATTACATCAACCTCGTGCTGGAAGGAAAGGAGTACGTTAACTGGGCCGCAATGATCAGTGATAATTTGCACGAGCAGCTCCTGAGTTTGAGAAGAACAAAGACATTCTATATGGGCTCTTACATCATTTACATGCTGGCCCGTATGACGAAGTATAGAGGGATTTCATACAAGGAGCCTATTGGTTGTGGCTCTCACCAGTTCAAAATTCATGAGGCTTGTCCGCAGCTGCACTTGACAAGTACTACTCAGTACAAGCGTGTCAATGACGCCTTCACCATGCACATCGCGAGAACACTTCAGGAGCAGATGCATCACAGGATCTCGAGGGAAGCCCAAGAATTGATTGAGAGGTATGGGTGCTGGTTTATACAGTTTCCGAAGTTTTCTTATATAAGGCTGCAAGGTTTTTCTTCATATCCATATAGACTGCCTAAGTACCCAACCATCAAAATTTTAATGTTAGAGATATCTAGGCAATTGGTTGCCTACGATAAGATTCAGAAGAAAAAGAAGGGAGGAGTTGACTTCCCAATTGTCATGGGCAATTCAGATAAAGTATGTCCTTCATTACAGACAGCTAGAGAAGCTGAGAGTGAGCTTCAGTTTTATCACTTTTCCTATCACACCAACAGACAACACTATGATCCACATAACAATATCAGATGGGTACTGTCAGAAGAATTTAAACATAAGGCAAACATTGAGGATTATTGGGCTAGTGCATCGGACGAGGTTGAAGTCAGAAAGAGGGTGTTCTCTAGATTGCCATTGGGTATGATCAGGGAGTGTGAAGTCATTCTAGTACCAGACCAGGTGAGCGAGGACATGAATGTTCTCCATCCAGATTATGAGGCAGTGAGAGATACTCCACTTCCACTCCCGGATTGGTCAGAACCAGGGATTGCCGATTTGGACACACTTTCCATTCCAGTCTTGACATTTACTAGAGTGTGGGTTGACAGGCATGTGAGTAGATTGAAGAGTAGGTCGATTGCATTGACTTACAATTTGATGGGAGATCACATGACACCCACCACCAGCAGGAAGAAACAAATTACACGAGGTCCAAAATCTCGAAGGAGGGAGCCAGTTCGGCAAGAGCCTGTTCAGCCGGAGCCTCCAAGAGCTGTAATTGAATCACCCACGCCATTGGAGACACGTTCTCCAAGCATACAGGAGGTTTCTTTATTTGCTGATCAAAGAAATGCATTGAATCAGGTGCAGGTGATACAAGAAGAAAATCAGCCACCACGGAGAGAGTCGGTTGGCCAGAGTGTCAACGCACCTACTAGAGATGATCAGCAGAATGATGAGGGGACTGCTACTGACCCTCAGTTTCAGCAAGAGTTACAGGCGGCTTTGGAAGATGATGATATAGTTTCAGGAGATACTCAGCCACTTGAGGCCGATGAGCCTCGCCAGAATGATATTGAAGTTGAACAAGTCCGTGAAGTAGAAGCACAAGAACAACAGCCATTTGTTATTCAGCATGTTGTACCTGATTGGCTCAGAGATAGGATGAGAAGGAGCCCCAGCGAAGAAATTGATCCAGCAATTGAGATGGAAGAGTTGTTAAACAGGATCAACGTGCCTCCACAAAAGAAGAGAGCACGAAAATTTTCAAAAATATCAACTGATGAGGATGGCTCTCGCACCCTTCATATGGCAGTGCCACAGGTTGATTGTGATCGAGACGAAGCAGTGCCAGAGAATTATGTGATCACAACTATGGAGTTAGGACGCCCCACAGGTGCACAGATTGTTGAGGAATGTGATAATTCCTACTAGGCACTCAAGGACAGATTATTTAAAAAGGAAGGAAAGTATAAGAAATTGAAGAAAGAACATAAGGCATTGATGGGATACGTGCAACACTTGTCTCGTCCTTGTGGGTAGGAGATTCCAGCAATAGAGCTTCTCGCCGAGTTATCCAGAGAGTCAGTTAGTGGCTTGTTGGAGTTGAGAAAGATGGCACATGAGGCAGATAAATGGGTTACAGGAGTTTGTGTCGAGACAAAAAAGTTCATGGAAGACCTTGCTTATGCTTTCCAGCAAGCTTCTAGTATTACGGCACGTATGGAGGCAGTTGATCATGCCTGGGGTGATGCTTCTATTTATCAGAGCAAAGTCATTCAGCGTCTAGAGGCATTGAGGCATGTTCCTTTGCGGATGCTAATTGATGGAGGAGTCATTCAGGAGAATGATAGGTATGACTTTTCCAGATGGTACTCTTCAGTAATCATGGGGCGTGGTTTCTTTGACGCAGCACAGGCGGATTCAGCTAGAGTTCGAAAGGCTATGACAAACATCATTGATGGAGTCCAGAACACCTTGGAGGCAATCTTTGCTAGATGGCTGAATCTGGATGAGGTGACTACTGATAATTTGAGGGGTAGGCTGGTGCCTTTCTTTTCGGAGGTGAAGACCTTTGTACAAGACGACTTTGAGAACACTTCTACTTTCTCCAGCTTGATTCAGAGCACGCAGGATGCCTTGGTTGCTTGGAGAAAATCTTACACACAGCATGAGCAGTTAGTCACAGTGTTAGAATTCCAGCTTGATTGCATTCCACCTATTTCAGTTCAGGAGGTTGAGGCTGTACTTAGCAGTTCATTGAGTTTGTAGCCAGAGAGAAGGAGAATGGGAATGCACTTCTGGATGATGATCTTCTAGAAGACTGATTGTGGGCATTAATTGCCTTTACTATTTTGGGAGTGAGTGGGAATCTTTGATTCATTTAATGTACCACTCCTTATTCTGGCAGTTTTTAGGGTTAGGGCTGAGGTGGCTCAATCTGAGCCTTTGATTTGATTGTAATCCGAGCCGTCCATTGGACTGGGCTATCTATAAAAGGGGGAGTCCCCCTCATTTGTAATGCATTAGAAGTAGAGCTTAGAGATCAAACTAGAGAGTAGAGCAAAGGCACTTTAGTTGTAATATCTTAGCATAGCATAGTTTGAAGAAGAAGGAAAGTTTTCCTATGAAAACTTTGTAAAAGATTGTTGCGAAAAACTATTGTAATAAAAGATCTTTCATTGAATGGTGAATTCATCTTTGTTATAAGTAGCTAGCAAGATTTCTTCATCCCTTCAACTTCAAGTAACTTAAAGTAGAGTAGATTTCATTTCATGCAAGTACTTAGTAATTGTGGAATGTGGTGCTTGATTTGAACAAGACTTCCCTCATCCATACCACTAGCGGGCTCGCTGACGGTGGGTTCGCCCTGCGTGGTCAACTGGATTACTTTTCAAACTTAACTTCGATTGTGACTCATGTGTTCGTATGCATCGTCTTGATGGTGCTTGCATGTTGAGTTATAATTTGAACATCTTTCGCCACTCCTCTGAAGATTGCACCGGTTTTGTGGAAGCTGTCTGAAGTGAGGCAAAGCAAGGCCCGGTTGAAGTCTGTAAGAATTGATCGCCATGTCCCACGCCTTAGAGTAGATTAGAACCTTCTTATCCTTACACTCATTTTAAATTCAGCTCATTTCTGGTTAGAATTAGGAAGCTTGTGCTCACTTGCCAAATCATCCAAATTACATGAAATCCCTTAATCCACTGTCTGTTGTCAGCTGTCGAACATTTGTGTAAGTCCCCCTTGAAATACTAGCAAAACACATCAAGCCAACTGAGGGTATTCTATTGCATAAAGGAACCTTGGAGTTAAATGTATGATCTATCTCGCAATCTTAGCATGCAGAAAACTTTGTTCAAGAGAGGATAGAGTATCCGTTGGGAAACTTTATTCTGTGTTGGTGCGGTCGCAAAAACCACGTCAACACGTACTATTTGTAGCCTCAAACCAAACAGTGTTGAGAAATGTTTCTCAATACCACCATGGATAGAAAATTGTCATTTTGATTGAAGAATGTGAGAAGATGTGGTATGAGCAAAAGGAGAAATATCGGAAAAGAGTTGCGCAAAGGTGGCTGAAAGAGAAGCAAAATACTTTGCTGAAAAATGTTGGGCATGGCGAGTTCAAGGAGGAATTTGCAGTCATGATCACTCTGCTCAACTGAGTCATAGGTCAAGCAGAAGCAAATAAATTTCAGCCTTGGATGTTTTACACCATTTCCCAAATTATTGACAGAACAAAACACTATGATTGGCCAGCCTTGATCAGTGACAGTCTTCTACAAGGCCCATGAGTTTCACTTGATATCTTACCTTGTATATCTAATGGCCTTTCAAGGTGAGTTTAGAGGTTTGAATGTCATTAGAACTATGGGTGTTCAACATGTGTATGATCATTACCTGCAGTTGGAGTTTTCAGAATATGTGTGACATTATAGGTGGGTGAATGATGCATTCTTGATGCATATGGTGCGAGATTTCGACAATGAGTTGTATGTACAAATTTTAGTAGATGCCAGATTAGCAATGGCAGAGTGGGCTGATTGGTTTATCCAATTTCCTACATTCTCCTACATTAGAGTGTATGGCTTCTCGGGTGACCTAGTCATGCTACCAAGATATCCAATGTATGAGATAGTGTTCATGGAATTTTTATACGAAGTTCACACATTTTTGCATAACAAGCGCAAGACTGCATTTAGTTTCCCAATTGAGATGAGCATCTACAAATGTAGATCAACAACTAATGCCAAATTGATGGGTAATGAAATGTCAAAGTTTGGCCTCAAGTTTTTCAATGAGAGATGTTCGTATGATCCTCATGGTGTCTTTGCATCATGTGTTGGCCAGAATCATGCACATGTGCCTACAATTGAAGATTTTTGGGCTAATTGTGTGGATGAGTTCAAAGTGCGCAAGCTCAATTACAACAGATTTACCCTTCAGCAGATGGCTGATTTCCTATAAGAGGATGTGGAAGGTCTATCAGATGGGGAAGTCCTACTTCCCATGTATGCCAGAGATCAGGTCGATTAGCAGCCACTTCCACAAATTAATTGGTCCACCAAAGAGAACACCTCAATCGAGGAAAGAACAAGCCAAATTGTCAAGAATAGTAGGATATTCTTGAACAGTAAAAGAACGCGGCAGGTAGCTACTCCAGTTGTAGGGCCACCAGTAATCCAATCATCTCTAGCTCTTTCTTCTTCTAAACCAAAACCAAGAGCGAAGGCTCTGATCATTCTTCTAGAAGGTACAAAGATTAGCAGAATGTCGAATAGTTCAAAGAAAAAGGTGGAGTCTCCCGTTTGAGTTCAACAGGAACAACCAACAGTTGCATTAGAAGTTCCAGTAGAATCAACACTGCAAGTTGAAGCAATACCTTCATCTCCTAATTCTCTACCATCACCAAAGCTTTCTCCCATTCATATAGATTTAGAAGTTGATTCACCAATTCGCAACGTCTCAGCACATATGGATTCATCAGGAGTTGATGGAATTGGAACCGAGCCTCCTAGAGAAGTTAGCAAAGACACCTCGTCTTGGCTTGAGAACATCTTGGGCAGGAAGCGGAGGAAGCTTTCTTATCAGTTGAACTTTGCAGAACTTGATAGCGTCTACCAAGACACACCAACAAAGAAACTTAAGAAGCAAGTTCACATGAAGAAGAGTTTTGATGGCGAGATTATCCTTGAGACCGCTACACCTCCGGAGGACAAGAACATTGATGAGGTTGAGATTGATGACTTCAAAGTTGTCAAGGCCAATCTCGATAGAAGCACCTGACATACTGACGTGAATCTCTTCGAGGTTGCAGCAGATAATCTAAAGGAATGAGTGCTCAAGGATGGAGAAGATAAGGTAACCCTCAAGGTTGAGATTTGACAACTGTGGCAATATATTTCCAATCTCCTCCATGGCACTTCACAGGCCACTTTGTTGCTTCCACAAATTCGGGAATCACCGGCAGATCAGCATCAACTGAGTCAATTGGTCGTATACGAAAAACATATGCGAGATTGGATAGAGGAATTCATCATCAGGGGTAGATTTATACTTGCAGAGATATACCAATTGAGGTATAATGCCCATGATATTCGCCAAGGGATTCAGGGGTTTGAGCAGTGTATGGCAGAAGTGAAACCAATGCATGAGATCATCATTTATGACTTGAGGATGGCTTATGATTCAGTCATTAGAGAACATAAGAAGAAGATTTTTGCTTGGAGAGAACAACACCTCTTCAAAGTAAAAACCTATGAGAGAATATCTGAAGAATTGGCTGAATATAGGTAGAAGGTTGTTGATATGCTCAAGTTCATCAACACATTTGTTTTGCAGATCCCTTGTCAATATCATGATGATGATGACACTTTCGTTGATCTCAGTGAAGTGCAAATAGAGTTTCAGAATCTTGTTCGTGGCAATTTTAGTAGTGATCTTGTTGCTGGAAAGATGAATCATGTTGCTGCGATGTCAGCAAAATTTGATAAAGCAACGGAAAAGGTGAAGGAATTTTTGAAGTTGATTGCAGATGGTGAGGAAATGCTGGAAAAGCAAAATATTGCTCTGGATAGTATCAATACTCCTAAAAAAGAGGCAGTTACCAGCTTTTTGGAGGATATAGTTTCCCAAATTATCAATGAGTGAGTCATCTTTTTGGGGCAGCGAGGATTTCCAATAATAGAACTAAAAGCAACAGTTAACTTGATGCCTTTTCCAAGTTTAACTTGGTATTCTTGTTTCATGCTTATCTATTCTTTGTGAAATAGAAAAATCAAATGTATAGTTGGAATTTCCCCTACTTTTTATTTTTAGTAGGTGGTTAGTTAGTTGTCATGTTTTAAGTTTTAGAAATAAATCTTGCAAGTTGGCAAGTCTAGTCAGCTTAAAGCAAGAAGATTTTAGGGTTGCCTACTTCTTGTTTGTGTATAAATAAGGGCAGCCTTGCCTATTATTTCCTAACTGTTATTGTGATAACAAATTGTTGAGCCTACTTTTGCCGCAACTTTGTTATTCAGTGTCTGTTAACTTTGTGTAAGAGCAAGTTTGCAAGCCTACCTTTGCTGCAAATCATTGTTCAGTTAATGTTCAATCTGTATCAAGTGTAATCTGGTGTTTGATTGCTAATTTGTAAGCTTGTCTTTGCTACAAATTCACTGTCCTAGAAGTGTAATTGCTGTTGGAAATTTGAGGAAGGAAATCTCATGCCTACGTTGCTCTGATCTACCGCGTCAATCTCTTTCAGTATTTTGTCTTATGTGTTTTGCTTGCATAATCTTTATTTCAGCTTACATCTTATAAGTATAATAAGTCTTTAGGTGTGATCTGGAAGTAAGTTTATTTAAGCTTCTGTGTTAATCAAATCATTCCTCGTTTACTTGTGATTATCAAGCTATGAGTTTACTTGAGTTGTTAGAAGCGTCTTTAGTTTAGGCCTAGTTGTAGTTGAAGTTCTGGAAAAGAGAAAACCTTAGCTATGACACAAAGAGTTTTATAACCTTGTGCTCTTAGTTGAGAATAAAAAAGATTGGCAATAGTTTAGTATTCTTTTTTAAGCATCATTAGTGAGGAGGGAGCTTCCCCTCCTAATTTGAAGAACAGTTCAATTGTGCATAGCTGTCCATTTCTAATCTACATTCCAGAGGTTGAAACGCCAACAAGTATAATCGTGTGCTCATCAGTTAGGGGGTGACCTAGGGATGTACTCATCAGTTAGGGGGTGACCTAGGGATGTTTTCAAGGTGTCCTTGCATCCCCCAAACATCATGGGTATGGGGACCCTTGGAAAATCTTGGGGGGATGTGCTCTTAGTGAACAAAAATAAAAACACATTTATCCACAAAGAAAACCCAAAGCAAAGGAAAACACAACCACAAACCAAAGGAATTTACACAACCCACACATACATAATGAAGGTAATTTTTTATCTTTACTCATAATGGGTAAAACACATAGAAAGCTAGAAAAGAAATAGGAAGCTTATGTCCTCATTCAAGCTTGCCAAAAGATGGTGAAGAAGAACCCTCTTCAAAACCCCCAAGATTTAAGCCACCAAGAGGTGAGCTCTCTAAGACCAACAAGTGTAAAAATAAAGGAGGAACCACTTTCCAAGGCAAAGTGAAGGGTATAAAAAGGAGTGCCATGTCACTCCTTTCCAAGCAAAGGTTGTTAGGATTGGGGGCTAGGTGGTGATGTATACCTTGCAAATCTTAGGTCTAGTTGCAATTATTTAATATTTTGTAATATTGTAAATAGTTTGCCCGCATGAAAATGGGTGCTTCACTTTGACAGGATCTTGATATTTTATAGTTGTCATTGTTTGCCATGTGTCATTGCATTGTTCTTATGATGGTTCTTAGAAGTCATTGAATAGGGTGTTAGTAGGTGCACAGTTTGCAAACTCGCCACGTACTTGCGAGTGGTGAGTACTCATAGAGAACTCTCATGTTTCTCGATTTTTTCTACATGTACTCACCAAAACTAGACAATTTCATGTGAAAACCTCAACATTAGGTCATGATGTGATTTTGATGCAGGTTAATTGTGATCTTTACTTGAAAATGGTGCAATTTTGACTTGGAAAGATTCAATTTTTGCTCAATAAAACCTCCATTTTCCCTTCCACACCACACACAACAAGCAAGCATTCTACAACGAATTGGAAATTCTTTTTAGGCAATTCTTAAGTTAGTTTAATTTATTTCTGCATTATTTTTCTAGAATTTCGATTTTAAAATTTTTCGTAAGCATAAACATGTGTCGTACAAACACAATTTTTCTCTAGTGAGTCTTAATAGCCTCACCAAAATAGCCTTTAGTTATGGTAGGAGGGCTACAATAAGCTCCCTTTCAACCCCTTGGCATTTAGGCCTTCAGCCACGGTCAATGTGTGTAGCTAGTTGTTAACTACTTTATTAGTGTTGGAAGATTGGATTGTCATTGGATGATTTTGACATGGAAAAGGAGTCATTGTCATCTAGTAGTAGGGGGGAGCCAAGTAGGGAGCCGCAACTAAGTGTGAGGAGTGTGAGGACCATACCCTCTACTACCCAATTTTTCACTAGAATAGGGAAGAGGAAATTGTAAAAACTTGTAATTCTTTTACTTGCCTAGATATGCAATTTATTATGACGATTTTCAAAAACAGTCATCATAAATTTATATTAATTATTAATTAGTAGCTAGCTATTGTATTCGACTTAGCATGATGATGCAATTTTGTAATCCATATGTATTGAAGAATCAAATCTAATATAAAACACTTCCTCATGGTTTTTTAGACTCATTTGATACATTTTGCAATAGAATTTTGCAAAAAAATGTGTTTGTTAAGAGATTTCAATATTTTTGTAAGTTGAGATTTGTTGAGTAAAAAATTTTGGGCTTGCCAAGTACTCTATGAGTCTAAGTCTGCGAACTATCAGTAGGTGGACCATGACTAGCATCTTTGATCAGCTATTGATAGTGTATGTAAAAGATGTGTGTTGTACCCAAAACGAAATTTTTGCTTCATTAAGGCATTTTGATTAAAATAGTCTAAATCTTGTAAAATTGTCGTCAAAACTCAGTTTTTGGTCAAATCAAGCATGGGCTTTTTGTGGGTTTAATGTTTAGAAGATATTGGAAAAATTTGAAAAATTTGAAAATTAGGGTTTTTGGGAAAAACCCTAAAAACCCTAAAAATAGGATCTTTCTAGAATTGGCTGAAATTTATTTTGATTGGCTTATTTCACTTCACGATCACATTGGTGAAGTCAGAATCAAGAAAAAGTCAATTTAAGTCTGGTGGATTGTTTTCACTTTTTCAAGAGAAAAGTTAGGACCTCTGAGGTTGTCAATGGCAGTTGGCCAGTACCAGGTGTCGAAATCTAAGCCTCAAACTCATCACAAAAGTTTTTGCGGCGAAAGATGCTGAAAAAGATGCTTCGCAACATAGGGGATTTTCAAAAAGGCAAAAAATGCAAAAAAAAAATTCTAAGTCTGGAAACACTACGCCTTGCTACGTGGGAGATACTTGTGCAGTCGACACCTATGTCAACTTTGCAGTGTCTGTACATGTGGAAATGGTAAAATACAGTTACGCACTCGCATCAGCGGTTGTAATGCTTCGACGTAGTCAACTCAGCAAGTGTTACAGTGTTCGCGAAGCGTGAAATGGTGAAAATCATCAACTCTGAAGCAAATCTGCGCCCCTGCAGGCTAGGGGCACCCTTGAAATTGAGGGCCTAAATGCAGTTGTTGATGCTTGCAAAGACATTCATCGTCTTCGGAGTTCTGTCAGCTTTCCAATGAGTCGTCAAGCGAATCCATCAAATTTGCGAAGCACCGTCAAACGGCGGCGGAAGCAGAAGAAATGGGAAATTTACGCATCGAAGACAGTAGTCAAAATACAAAATCTGTGCCCTTGTAGCCCAAGGGCGCCCTTGAATAAAGCCTGCCAGATGTCAAAATTTGCAAAAATTGTTTCCAGGGGATCTCTTTAGATTCAGTTCAGCTCCGTGTTGAATCTGTTCGCTAGTCCATAGACGTATTGAATGACTGTGGCAATTGATCCAGCGAGCACGTAAAATGGAGGGAAAATAAAAGTCAAAATGTCAAAATGTAGCTTTGTAGCCCAGGGGCACCTGGCTTTTTGGGCTATTAGATGATGTTTTCAGCAGCTATTGTCTTCACGAGATCTGCTCAGAATTAGTCTAGGTACATAGTGAATCCAACCATCAACTCCCAGGATTTGTCAAACACTCGTGACGGAGGTTCAAGCGCAAAACGCTGGAGGTGAAAAACGAGTGGAAATTTGGTTAAGTATGGAAAAATGCACCTTTCTTGAGAAACGTCGTTCTACTGGAGGCCTCAGATGCAGTCTTTTGACCTTACGACTCCTAGGAACATCTTTTCCAAGTTGTTCCATCTCTGCGATGAGATCGTTAGCACGGGCATCGGAGCAATCTCGCTCCTAGTAGTGAGCGTCGAAGTAGAGCATGAAATATTCGAGCCAATTTTTTGTTTTTACAATTTCAAATTACAGCAAGGCACCCGTAAGGTTAGATGAGAAAACCAAAATGCAAGAAAGTAACTCTAACCAGAATGGCACCGATGATGGTGAGCATTGGTCAGAGGGTCTTCTATTCTAATTGCAGAAAGGAACTCAACGTCAAGTATGTGCTACCCAATCCAATGCGGAGTGAGGGGCGACCATATGACGGAGTGAATTACAAAGCAATGCTGGAAAGAAATAATGCTGAAAGAGGAAACTTCTCGACACCCAGAATGTGCTTGCTCATCCAGAATGGACAGTAGCGACCATAGGGCGGAGTTATCACTATTTTGCTCTAAAACTGAAAGCATGAAGAGTATTACAAATAATGACAAAGCAATATTGAGAATACTGGTCAGTACTACTGCCAGTTTACATTTGACAATTATTGCCTGCAATGTCAAGATATCAACACTTTGCAAAGAATACTTTCAATTATAAATCTGCTACAAGCGTTAAGTAAATCTTAATGCCAAAACCCAAATCATAAATGCAGATTTCTGTGTACTGTTCTTGACAGATCTGTACTTTAAACTCTTTGAAACAGCAACATAAGAATTCACTAAATAGTTCGTAACTCCCTCGATGTTCACCCAAATGGCCTAATCTTATATGCAAACTGCTGATAATGAAGAGGCGCCTAAATCAAATGCAAGAAACAGCTTTGAAAAGCTAACAATTAATTTGCACGGAAATCAATGCAATCAGCAATGGTACGGCCTGCTGGAAAGTTCGACTTGTCTTTAAAAATTAAATACCACACATTAAAATCTGAGATTGGAGACAAATATTCGCCCTTCCTAGACACTACTATCAATGCAATACCCAGAACTAACTCTTTTGTATTTTTTGAGTTATGAATATAAACGTGGATCTGCTGTAGCTAAACTGCACTTTAGAAATACCTCTAATATGCTGAAATCAGATCTGACGAATTACAATGATGTCTACAATGCACAAAAACCAATGAACTCACAAATCTATCTTAAATAATCGAACCTCTCCACTAGGTGCTGTCTCTCAAGCACGAAGTCGAGCCCAGACTAGGAGGCATACATTCCTCGAAGCAATCCCGCAACCATTTCGGCAGCATAACATTAGCATAGACAAAAGATATCCAAATGATGAACCAAGTCTTCCTTATATAAATTCCAGCTGACTTCAAGAAACCCTAATCTCACCTTCAAGTCGAAACCCTAACTCCTTCAATATGGCGTCCTTTTCCTTTTAACTCAATAATCATATTTTAATTGAGTCATCACCTTTGATAAATGCGCCCCTTCTTAACCTTGCTTTGACTTAGGAGAATTTCATCAAATATTAAATATAACTTTAATGATGGCGCCACCCTTTGAGACCACTTTTTAAAACAACGTTAAGTCATTAAATCTAGGCCAAGGGGTCAACGTTAAAACATAATATTTAAAACGTGACTTTTTTAATTAAATGACTTAACTTATCCTTCTGAATGTGCCCCGGAGCCAATACTGACACAACATCAGACCAAACTGAAGCAGGAAGTCGACCGAGCTGAACCCAACTGGAAAGCTGCCAAAATTAGAATTTACTAAAAATAGTAAATTCCGGAAAGTGCTCTGAACGCCGAGACGAACATACCACTGCGAAGCTCTCTGAAAACCCAGAAAGAATCCGCCATTGAATCCATCATCTCAGAGCAATGACCTCCTCAAAAATAGGAAACCCTAATTTATCTTCCGTCTAGCCTTCGGGTTCCCAAGGAAAAGGCCAACGGTCACTGGAAAGATCAGGTTTGAGAAGGGGACATTACAATCCGCCCTTCCCAAAATTGCTTGTCCTCAAGCAATACCACCACAACTCCAGAAATTTGAAAACTAATCCATACGCAACAAGTATGATCCCTGGTTCCCAAATGCGTCTCAGGAAAAACCCACCATGCCGATGCTGCACCACTCTGATCACATCAATGAAAATATCATGCCAATGCTGCACTGACTCCCCTTGTAACTCCAAAGTGTTACCATCTATGATACTCAAACTGGAAGATCTTAAAGGAGGGAAATCAAAATCATGCAACATCTCATGTCCACGATGCCCCGAATTAACAGTATCAACCATACTACTGTCAATCACCATTCTAAGCAATAGGAGAGATAGACTACTCAAATCAAAATCGAACTCCTCCCCATACCTCCACATGGTAACAAACGGGACCATGACTGCAAGTGTGACCTCTACAAATCTTCTTGCAAGGAGGGAAGCATTCCTTTGCAAGAGCTCCACAAACTCATACTCATGTCTCCGCATAAAGCTACCATGCCTCATCTGAATTATACTGGCACAACCATGAAGACTACAGAAAACAATCATAGTTCCAACCCCATGAGTCTCCGAATGGTGAACCAAAGCATGTGAGCTACTGCTGTCATGAATCAATACTGAGAGTAAACTGTCAAAGTTTACATCATCAACCATCATAAGATGAATTTGGAGGGTAGGAAAAGTGTGAAGGAACAAATAATTACTGCTGATCAAGACTAGGATCAGCGCAGTGCAATCTGATTCTCGAGTCCTACCCAAGGGAAAACAACAACACCACTCCAAATCCCAAGCGTGAGCATGTGAGATGACCATCGAGCTGCAAAGTGACACCTCCAAGGTGGTTGGAAAACACACTAGATTCATCTCCATGAGAGAACTACCACCTCTTTGATCATGAGTGATGAACCAACTCTCCTGAATGCGAGAAACGCAACATGTAAAGTGGCTGGTCTGCCTCAAACCAGCAAGCTCGAGTCTCAAAATCTGTCCTGGTCTTAGCCGGGAAACACATTCAAGAGCAACCAATCGTTCATTTCTCCAACCCATGCTCAAAATCTCTCTCCAATCCATTTGTTGATGAACAAATGGAACCATCAAGAAGCTGCTAAAGAAAAGAACGACACCAAAAAGTCTGAAAATTTGATTCTTGTTCCTCCATAATTTCTTCTTTCCACAAACTGTATGCTCCATCAACCCTTGTTGAGAATCCCAAGCTTGAATACCCAACTGAAAATAATCTCCAACACTCCGGCAAGGAAACATAGCACATCTCTGAGTGCTAGTCAAAATCAAGTGCATACTTGTAAAATTGGCATCCCCTCTGATGAACCTTTGAAACCAAACCATGAAAACTTCCGGAACACTGAAGCATGAAACATAAGATGACTTCAATTTCAACTCCCAGAGCAGACTAGCATCCCTCAACCCAAGGAATGGATTGACAAGAGTGCCATCACCATATTTTGGTCCCTTTTCCAAAGTGAAGACTGCATCCTCAATTCCTCTTAAGCATTCTTTACTACTCAACATACGTGGCACATCGTCATGGAGTGATATCAAGGCATCCTTAGATTGGAGTTCACGCTTGACCTCATGCTTGGTCTCTTCACTACTTGACTCTTTTTTCAAAACAAAGAGAGGATTGTCATAAGTTGCTTCAGCACCCACTTCAAAGAAGGGATTGTCGAAGACTTGGAAGCCATTCCTTACGTCTCGCTGCCCCAAATCTGCACATGCAACTTCTGACTTTCTTGAAATGCTTTCAAGATCAAACTCCTCTTGAAGATAGTCAAAATCTCCCATCACTTGCTTGATTTTTATAGCTCTTTGTGCATCCTCTTGCTCCTTGAAAAGTTTGAAATCTGCAAACTGGTCTGCAACCTCTGTTAGATCCAACTGAGTTTCTTCCAACTTGTCCTTTGTGGATTTAAGCTCCAAAGTGAGCTCATCAACCATACTCTCCCTTTCTTCGAAAACAATGAAGGCCTTCTTTGCAGATTCAACGGCATGATCTCTATCTTCAATCAAGCCTATGTACTCAGACTTTAAGGTCTCCAATGAGTCTCTGATAAGTTGCAACTTGGGAAGAGCAACTTCATATTTCACTCCTCTTTGTCTCTCTTCAAGCTGAGCATCCCAAATAAGCCCTTCAATCAGACTATGTGTGCGATCAAATCTAGATAGAGTTCGCACTTCATCTTCAACGGGCACCTCAGGTTGGCCTTCACACTCATAAGAATGCGAAGATGGTGAATTGCTGATAGGCTGTAACTGAAAATCAGAACTTTGTTTCACGCTTTTGCTGCCCTCATTGTGGCTCCAACATTCTTGTACTTCACCACCAACTAGTGGGGAATGCTCAATGTCTTGGAAAACATCATACTCCACTAAGCCTTCAACTCGTTGATTGCAATCAGCTTCATGTCTTGATAAATCAGATTTGTGTTTGGTAATTCCTCCAAACCTTTCATCTTCAAGAGCCATATGGCCCTCAAACTCTGTTTCCTCTTCCATGTTACTCTGATCAAACTTGAAAGCAGCCCCAAACTTAAGCATATTAACACCATTGTCTGCTGATAGAGAACCCTTATCAAGTTCCATTTCTTCATCCGGATCAAAGGGAAATTCATCCCATACCGGTTTGTCATCACTAAGTGCCTTCACACCTGGATCCCAAATGGTGAGAGGCTGATTGTTTCGATCACAAGAAGAGTGTTCTTTGTGCAACACTTGGAGTGTTGATTCTTGGAATAAGTCAACTCCCAACTCACTAAAGCTGATGTCTTCATAAGTACTTCCCTCTAATGGTTGGGTCTGAAGTTCAAACTCAAAACCACCCTTAGCACTGTCACTGAAAGGAAGTAAGGAATCTTTAGAGCTAGCTGTTAGAAATTTTTTATCATCCTTATCTTCAATGAACCTATCATCTATAGGTATGTTTCTGATCTCATCATGAACAGTCATATGCATGCCATAAAGGTTTTCGTGATCACTTGTAATAAATTCATCTTGTGAAAACTCTTGAGGAGTTTGAACAGCAACAAGAGGAAAACTATCTATCACTAAATCTTCAACAAGAGGAGGTACAAACACCTCGAAAACATTACCAACATCCTTTGTGAAGCCCTTAGTCTCAAAACCTTCATGAGATGAATCCAAATTAGGATTCAAGTCTGCTGCGATATTCTTCTCACCAAACTGATCTACATCACTTGCTATCACATGCAAGTCAAGGGGAGTATTATGGGGCTCTCCCGCACACTCCTCATCTGTCAAGGTTTCTTCATCCAACGCCCTATCATTTTTAGGCAAAATGAGCACCTTGCTTGTGCCATCTTCAACACTAGTTGACTGATTTTTCTCTTCAACTTGCAAATTTGTCGGCTGCAATCCACAAATAGGCACTTCTTCTTCCTTCATTGCACCTGCAACCATGGCATGTTCTGCTTCCTCCTTAATCATTTTCTTGATGTAGTTGACCATAGCCCGCTTTCCAGGGTAATAAGTCACCACCCAATCCAAAAAGGTATCAAATGAAACATCGTTCTTAAACTCCTCTGTCATGCTTTGATAATCTTTATGGAGTTTGGCGGCCTCATGTTCACATTTCCTCTTGAACTGGCATTCTTTAGAAACCCCAATCAAATCCGACTTCTCAGACTTAGCATAAATCTTTCTGATTCCACACCTTAACTCAGGATCCTTCAATAGCGTATACAGATCATGCATTAACTCAAGTAGAGACTTCTCTGTAGTCATCTTTCTCTGTCAAGTGAACTCTGATGGGCACAGGATGGCAGGATCTTGGCTCTGATACCACTGAAATATTCCGAGCCAATTTTTTTGTTTTTTTTAATTAACCATTTACAAAGCAGTGCACCCGTTAAGGTTAGATGAGAAAACCAAAACGTGCAAGAAAGTAACTCTAACCAGAATGGCACCGATGATGGTGAGCATTGGTCAGAGGGTCTTCTATTCTAATTGCAGAAAGGAACTCAACGTCAAGTATGTGCTACCCAATCCAATGCGGAGTGAGGGGCGACCATATGACGGAGTGAATTACAAAGCAATGCTGGAAAGAAATAATGCTGAAAGAGGAAACTTCTCGACACCCAGAATGTGCTTGCTCATCCAGAATGGACAGTAGCGACCATAGGGCGGAGTTATCACTATTTTGCTCTAAAACTGAAAGCATGAAGAGTATTACAAATAATGACAAAGCAATATTGAGAATACTGGTCAGTACTACTGCCAGTTTACATTTGACAATTATTGCCTGCAATGTCAAGATATCAACACTTTGCAAAGAATACTTTCAATTATAAATCTGCTACAAGCGTTAAGTAAATCTTAATGCCAAAACCCAAATCATAAATGCAGATTTCTGTGTACTGTTCTTGACAGATCTGTACTTTAAACTCTTTGAAACAGCAACATAAGAATTCACTAAATAGTTCGTAACTCCCTCGATGTTCACCCAAATGGCCTAATCTTATATGCAAACTGCTGATAATGAAGAGGCGCCTAAATCAAATGCAAGAAACAGCTTTGAAAAGCTAACAATTAATTTGCACGGAAATCAATGCAATCAGCAATGGTACGGCCTGCTGGAAAGTTCGACTTGTCTTTAAAAATTAAATACCACACATTAAAATCTGAGATTGGAGACAAATATTCGCCCTTCCTAGACACTACTATCAATGCAATACCCAGAACTAACTCTTTTGTATTTTTTGAGTTATGAATATAAACGTGGATCTGCTGTAGCTAAACTGCACTTTAGAAATACCTCTAATATGCTGAAATCAGATCTGACGAATTACAATGATGTCTACAATGCACAAAAACCAATGAACTCACAAATCTATCTTAAATAATCGAACCTCTCCACTAGGTGCTGTCTCTCAAGCACGAAGTCGAGCCCAGACTAGGAGGCATACATTCCTCGAAGCAATCCCGCAACCATTTCGGCAGCATAACATTAGCATAGACCAAAGATATCCAAATGATGAACCAAGTCTTCCTTATATAAATTCCAGCTGACTTCAAGAAACCCTAATCTCACCTTCAAGTCGAAACCCTAACTCCTTTCAATATGGCGTCCTTTTCCTTTTAACTCAATAATCATATTTTAATTGAGTCATCACCTTTGATAAATGCGCCCCTTCTTAACCTTGCTTTGACTTAGGAGAATTTCATCAAATATTAAATATAACTTTAATGATGGCGCCACCCTTTGAGACCACTTTTTAAAACAACGTTAAGTCATTAAATCTAGGCCAAGGGGTCAACGTTAAAACATAATATTTAAAACGTGACTTTTTTTAATTAAATGACTTAACTTATCCTTCTGAATGTGCCCCGGAGCCAATACTGAACACAACATCAGACCAAACTGAAGCAGGAAGTCGACCGAGCTGAACCCAACTGGAAAGCTGCCAAAATTAGAATTTACTAAAAATAGTAAATTCCGGAAAGTGCTCTGAACGCCGAGACGAACATACCACTGCGAAGCTCTCTGAAAACCCAGAAAGAATCCGCCATTGAATCCATCATCTCAGAGCAATGACCTCCTCAAAAATAGGAAACCCTAATTTATCTTCCGTCTAGCCTTCGGGTTCCCAAGGAAATCACTGGAAAGATCAGTTTGAGAAGGGGACATTACTGAGCATTCCGTTGAAAGTTGCAAGTGCAAAATTAGTCTCAAAAACTCAATTGCGCCCTTGTAGGCCAAGGGTGCCCTTGCTTTTGAGGTTCTTAAATCAACTTTCAGACGTTGCATATATAGTCATCCTTTGCAGAATTCTTTCAGCTTCGCGATGGACTTAGCATCTAGTCAAACGAGAATTGTTAGTCACTGGCAGTTGTAGATCAAAGCACAGAAAGTCAAAATCCAAAAATGGCTAACTTTGGTGAAACATGCACCCTTTTGGAAAAAGGCGCCCTTGAATTCAAGGCATCAGATTCAATTTTTAGCATTTGCAGCTCCTAGCAACATCTCACCAAACTTGATCCAATTATGTGATGAATTTGTCAACTCAGCTTCGGGATCAATTGAGCATCCAAAATTCAGGGTCAAACATAGGCAGCTCGTCACAACGAAAGTTGAAAATCTTAAAAAAATTTCTAACTCTCTCAAGCTTGGGCACCAAAAGTCAAAGTTTGACCATTTTAACTCTTATTTTTGATTTTTGCATGCAACCTCTTGCATATGGCGTCCAAAATTAATGGAGATCTTCAGTTCGCGATGCATGCACGAGGATTAACTCAATTAGGGTTGGCGCACCTATCTAACTAGCAGTGCCACCTCCAAAATGCTTATTCATTCAAGCATAGGCATCACAACTTCATTATTTCTTGTAGGTTGAAGCCAAAATCAGCTATTTTCTCTCAAACACCTTTTGAAGGATCAAACAAAGGCCATTTTCAGTGTTCTTCAAGGTTCTTCGTTCAGGTTGCATAGAGGAATAATATTTCATGCTTCATTTTTCCAACACGTTCTTGCCGGAAATTCATTAGATTGAGGATAGAAGAAGGCGATTTTCTTGAAGATTGACAAAGGAAGAAAATAATTTCTATCTTCTCCCCCTCACATTTCTTCTATCTTTGTCTTAGGTTTTCTCTTGCATGTCAAAGTAAACGACATCTTTTTGAGAATCTGGTCAATTGGGTTCGTTCAACATAGCATTGGCAGCAAAACCCATGTTCCAGATTTTTTTCGAGAAAATTTCCCCGATACTTCACTTTTTGAAGTATTGTGCTTTTTTTGAAGATTCTTTTTGCATGCCGGTCAAAAAGTCAAAAACAAAGAATTTGGGTTTGATCAGTACAACGTTCTCTACAAAACCCATGTTCTAGATTTTTTCGAGAAATTGCCCTGATACTTCTCACTTTTTGAAGTATTGTGCTTTTTTTCGAAGATTCTTATGCATGCGGGTGAAAAAGTCAATTTTTGAGAAAACAAAGAAATTGGGTTTGATCAGCTCTCAAGTGGCGACAAAACCCATATGTTAAATTTTTTCGGGAAAAATTGCCCTCGCAGCCCCCGTTGCGCCTGCTACTTCTGTTTCAAAAAGTCTTCGCATGCCAAGGCAAAAGACACTTTTTCAAAATTTTGACGTTGTGGGTTTGCTTAGAAATACATTCTCTACAAAACCCACGTCTCAGAATTTTTTCGTAAAATTTGCCCCTTGATAGGCTATTTTTAGCCTCACTAGAAGCCATTTTTAGCGTCACTGGGAAAGTTTTCAGAACATAGCCGTGTTACAGTCAACAGGCTAGTTTTTCATAATGCAGTTCACCTAGACTGAATTCAAGACCAAATCGGTCTTAATTCACGATTTCATAAGAAAAGCTGACACCAATTTGCATCAAGCGCATCCGGAGGGTTGATTTAGACAATTTGACAGACATAGATACTCCATGGTTTCATAACTCGTATAGCTAATAGCCTTTCCAGGTCAGTTTAGAGGGTTGAATACCATTGGTACTTTGCCTGTGCAGCGAGTTCGTGTGCATTTCTTATAGCTAGAGTGTTCGTATGTCAAACTTTGCGGTTTCATCATGCAACACTCTTTCATTTAGAAGAGTCAAGAAAAGCGTCAAAAGCATCAAGCTGTAGAAGAAACAAAGATCATCACTCCAGTTATGGAGCCGACAAAGTTACCAAGCAATGAGCTACCAGTTGAAGTGTGCAAATATTTCCAGGATTGCTCAAGTTGCTAATAGGCAGTAAATTGACAGTCCAAGTTAACTTGCTGTCCCACCTTTGTGCACGTCTATTTTGGAGTCACCTATGTGGAGCTTTCGGTTAGGATTTAGTTAACTGATGTTAGTTATCAGTTGACTCTCATTTCAATAAGGACTTGCGTGTTGCAACATCCATTTAGTTTAGTTTAGAATTAGTTAACTGAGATAGTTTTTCTAGTTAACTATATAGTTGCATACATTTAGGTTTAGGAATAAATCTTGCATACTTGCAAGACTGATGTTAACTCAAGGAGATTTTAGGGTTCCCTACTCCTTTGAGGTTCTATAAATAAGAGCACCCTTGCTCAGTGTACTTTAACTTTTGCTGTGATAACAAATTGCTGTGCCCACCTTGCCGTGCAATATTGCTATTTTGTATTGGTTCATTTTGTTAATATAAAGCTGGTTGATCGTTCATTTGTGTGATAGGTCCTTCATGCAATTTGCTGTCCCAGGTTTATTTGTTTTAATAAGCTTGTTTGATATCTACACCTCAGATAGGGGTTCCTCCTCCTTGGGAATTTAGAAATAAAGTTTATCGTTCGATGTTATTAATAGTTTTTCTTTCATATCTACACCTCGGATAGGGGTCCCTCCTCCTTGGGAATTTAGAAAGAAAGATTGTCGTTTAAGTGTTGTTTTCAGTAAGTTACTTTCAACCTACACCTCGGACAGGGGTTCCTCCTCCTTGGGAATCCTGAGAACTAGCTTGCTATTTGATGTTGTTTCCAATAACCTTCATTTCAGCCTACGCCTCGGATAGGGGTTCCTCCTCCTTGGAAATCCTGATATAAAGTTTATCGTCTAACATACCCCCTTGCTCCTAAATCCTCATGCTCTGATTTTCTTGAGGAAATAGGATAGTTTTAGCGTTAGCCTAGTTGTAGTTAAGAATTTGCAAAACCAGAGAAAAACCTTAGCTGCAATGTATGTGGTTTCTTAACCTTGTGCCTCTACCAGCTGAGTCAAAAAGATAGGATTTTAGAGTACTTGACTTTTTACACATATCAGCAAAAGAGGGAGTTTCCCCTCCTAATTTGAAGAGCAGTTAATACTGTGCATAGCTGTTTGTTGCCAATACGCACACTAGAGGTGCGAATTGTAACACCAACAATGTGTAAGTGATATTATTACACCTACATGGAGCACTTGGGAGTTTTGACCCCTATTGGCATTGTGAGTCAAACTAGTCTGTAACAACCACCACCTACTCACTAATAAAGTATGTAAATTAGTGAATAACCACTCAATTAATCATTCCTTAAGAGTGAAGTTCTATGAAATATATGAAGTTAATGTAAATCCAATCTAAAGGAGCTATATAGTTGGCTTTAATTCTACCAACATATAGAAAGATTTACAACTTTTACCACTATCACAAGTCCATTTGCAACACCTTGGCGTAAGTAGTAAAACTCAAATTATAATAAGTTATAGCTACTAATACGCACCTTTGAAAACAGGTTGACTACATAAGCAACCAATTTACCTATAACAGCCATGCCCTTTCAAACAATTTTAAGATATCATATTGGAAATGAAAATACAAGTATTCGAGTGAGAGTCATTTACTCATCTAAATAAATAAAACACAAAATAAAACAACTTAACATCATTTGCATTATTGAGTCCATACCATTTGCTGCTTTAACTTGAAGTGGAAGAAGAGAGAGGGAGAGCATCACCAAAATGATTTCCACCATACCACAAAGCCATAGGCTTCCCTGTGCTACCCTATGAAGGGAACCCGACCCATCACGAAGAGTATAGCAATCCGTGGCTAACAAGTGTGAATTCTGTGCAGCTATGGGATAATTGACACATGCAACCTATTAATGCCTCAAGCAAAAATCTAAGCATGTCCTACCCATGATGTGACACAACTTAATTCAAACAATGCTCTCTTTTTTGAATTAACTACCTTGGCCAAGCATTTGTTTATTAGTTGAACTCTTGGGTCTGTCTTGGTAGACATTTGCACCTTTACACATGTTGTTCAAATATTTATCACCTTTATGTGTTATTTAATCAAGCATTAGGGCTTATGCCTTTGGCTACAATTTCAAACATATTTCCCTCTAACACAATGGAGTATGCCCTTAGGATTTCTGAAGTAAAAACTAAAATTAGCATGGCTTTCCTTTCATTTCGGTTTAATCAATCACTAGGTTTCTTGTTCAGATTTGAATTCAGCTGACCCATCTTACATGAGGAAACTAGTACTATGTGTAGACTCACTCTTAGATTAACAAATGTAGAAAAACCGTAATTCAACAAGGTACTTTGCAGTGAGCATATGAACTTCAAATGTGGAGTTAGGGCCATTACACCCAAGAACCCATAACTGGACTTCACCAGCATAAAATGCAGCACTATTACTCTCGATATTAAATCAATTTAGCTGCTGCAAAGTTCAATCTGGGCAAGAGCAGCAACTATTGAACAAATGGTTTACTCAACCATAGCATAGAACCTCAGAAAATATGCTTTATGCAACTCAACATTTAAATGTTTATGTACAGTCTCTGGTTCATAGGGCTGTAAATGAACAAGAAGGCTGATAAAGTACTTCCCCATGGCTGTTGTATACTACTACAGCAGCCACATGGAAGTACCTTCATCATTAATTTATATCCTAAGTAAGCTTTGTGTTACCAGCATTTTATGCCCAATTCATGACCCAACAACAGCAGTATCCTATTAACAAATATATATTTATTGGCCCTTAAAATCACAAAACAATTGCAGACCCAGGGTTTTAGTTCAACCCAGTTTTGTTTGTAAGAGAGATAATTCTGTTCTTGCTCCCTTGTTAATCAAATATGCAATCCCCAAACAACAAATACAATCCTCAAGTTGAGATGGATCTTGGATAAACTACCAAATGCCAAAATATTTGAGTGTGACAATTGATCTACAGCTGATAATTACATGATTAGCTTATAGAAATCAGATAACTATTAAGCTCAGGTCCGACCTTAAGGATGCAATCAATACTCAAAATAGCAATATTAGACTTGTTTTATCCATCACTTGTACGATGGTCCCCACAAACCCATTTGATGAACTGTGATTAACTTTCAAAGGCTGCAATCCAATATTTGTAAGGCTGAGGTAGCCTATGAGGTGCCCTTATGTGTTATTCTACATTGTATGGAAGCTTCGAAAGATGTTATTTGATTCATATAGGGCCACCATAAATAATTTGCTGTCCAGCAACAAGCAAAAATAAAGTAATATCAATAATTCTTCGATAAAAATATTGGAAATTCTTCAGAGTAACAACTGAAATTACAAGGGATGTTGATTTGATGAAGCTGTACAACTTGCAAATGTGAATTGAATAATTCATAATCAGGAGAAGATTAAACAACATCTCATACCTATGGAATTATTATTTGCAGAGATCATTACTCCATCCCCCTGTATGCAGCCCCTACCATTTCCTTCTATACTCTCCTCCAAAACCGAATGCCTTGGTATCTCACACTCACTTTGTTTATTACCTCCCCATTCTTTTTCCCTTGCTACATGGAGATAAGGCCCCTTTACTAACTGCTAGGTAGTAATTTATTTGTTTAAACCTCTTCCTTCTTCTAACAGCTAGCACATTTGCTGGCCTCCCTTTGTTTTTAATGCCTTGGATAGAGCATATGATACGTACCTTTTTAAAGGTACTCCTTTGTTTTATTTTCTTCCAGCCTTGGGTCCTACCATATATTCTCCCTGGGTCCCACCATATATTCTCTTCCTTAAATAAGGACTATTTAAGATATCCCTCTTTTATAAAAGAATGTATATATCATTTTATCATTTATTTTATGGTTATTTATATTTCTATTTGTTTATTTATTATATATATTTTTTAAATTATACTTTATTCATTATAAATTAATCTAAATATAAATTATTAATAGTGGTGATTTTAATTCCTTGTAGAATTTTGGTCAAAATAAACAAGACACCTTTTTTACCCTTCCCAGTGCAATATGTGACTTGGGAAACGCACTATGTGCTTGTGTGTACCACTCTCACACCAATTGCCCCCGGATGGCTAGACTCCCCTTGTCGATGATACTCTCTCTCTTCGGTGAGAGTGTGTAACTGGCCTGTAACACTCCAAAATCAGGAATAACATTAGCCCATTACAATAATAAAATCCAATCATATAGCTATGTATGAAATTATAGAAACTCATTCATAGCACCATAATTAACTTAATTTGGTGCATCATTAAACAATTAGTTTTTAACAACTAACTGAAATAATTGTTTTTATATACAGATGAAACACCATACAAGACAACATGATAGAAATTTAGGGCCAACCATTATGACAATTAGGTTTCATATTCAGTTGAATATCCATATCAACATAACAATACAAAATTTAGGGCTGGGTTTCATATTTAGCTAAACATCTATACAAAATTTAGGGTTGGGTCACAATTAGGGTTGTGACATAGTCGATTATGAGTTACATTTTATTTGTGGAATTTCACTTGGAGGTGGGGCTTGTGGGTTGAATGGACCACCTTGACTTGTCATTGGCTCGTTGTTTCAATTTTTTTCCGGGTTTCCTAGGTCTCCTTGACATAAATATCATGTTATATTTTATGTAGTGTTGTGCTGTTGAAAGTCCTCTAGGTTTAGAATGTAGATCTCTTGTGAATTTTGAAGACTACTATTGTATTGTAACTTTTTGTTGCTAAGTAATACATTGGATTTGGTGCTTTGGAGGCTAGGTTTTTCCATTAAAATGTTTTCTCACAGTATATCTCTGTGGCTTTTTGGTTGTCTCATTTTGTTGTATTCTTCTTTTTGTCTCTTTTATTCTTGTTCTTTTCTTAGTGCTTTTATATGCTGAAACTCAATTGAAATTTAGTTAGATCAAAAAACTTGTAATACACTCCTTGTAGGGCTAATTAGGAATTCATGCATATTTCATTTCATTCGGTATTAGATCCTAGCTAACTTGTTAGATTCGTGGGAGTACGACTTATTTTGTATTAATCCTTGTTTGTGTGGGAGTTTTATAGTTGATCTTTTATTTCAGGGATAGATATGACAAGCACTTCTAGAATGGAGATGGAGAGGTTTAATGGAACTGACTTTGAGATTTGGAAGTTTAAGATGGAGGACTAGCTGATTGACAGAGATTTGTGGGTAGCAATTTTTGGATAGAAACCACTTGACTTGAAAGATGAAGATTGAGTTGTTATTGACAGATAGACAAGGAGCCTTATTTGGATTTTCCATTCAGATTAATTGCTCTTGAATGCATCAAGAGAAACCATTGCTGGGAACCTTTGGAAGAAATTGGAGAACTTGTATGAGACAAAGTTCCTAGTAAACAAGTTTTTCCTACAAAAGAAGTTTTACTCCTTGAGGATGAGTGATGGATACTCTATGACGGAACATCAAAACATGTTCAATATCATGGTGAGCTAGTTAGCATCTGTGGATGTGAAGATGGATGGAGGGGACTACTGCATATCTCTTTTGTGTTCTTTACTTGATAATTGAGACAACTTGGTTATGGCATTTAGTAGCACAATCTTGAAGCTGAAGCTAGATGAGGTGGTGGGCACTACTTTTTAAGGACGTGAAGCTGAAAATGTCAAAATGCATCATAGATGCTTTGACTATTAGAGGCTGCTCCAAGTACAAGGGCAAGAACAAGAAAAAAGGGGACAATGGTGCTATAAATCTTTAAGGAAGATCTAAGTCTCCTAGTAGATCTAAGGTGGAACATTGTAAGTGTGGCAAGATTAGACACATCAAGAAGAATTGCAAGGAAAGAAGGAAAAGGAGTCCAATGACGATTCAAACTCGAGCATCTAATGACAATGGTGGTGATGCCTTTGTTGTAGCCGCCCTTGCTATGTGTGTACATTAGGGTGCATGGCTTTTAGATTTTGGAGCTTCCTTTCATGACTCCCAATAGGGAGTGGTTGTTAGACTATGAGAGCTTTAATGGTGTATGAGTGTATGTAGGAGATAACTCTTATGTCAAAATCATTGGACGAGACAAAGTCATGCTTGTGTTTGGAGATGGAAGATCCAAAACCCTCTCCAATTTTCTACACATTCTGGGTTTGGTGGGGAACCTTCTCTCTGTAAGTAAGTTGAATTATGTTGTTGTGCACGTAGTTCTCAACAAAGATGGATTGCAAGATGGTGTGTGGTGCCATTATCTTGTCTAAGGGAGTTTGTTTTAGAACTCTATTCCAATTGGATGGTAGCACTGTGGAATATAATAGTTTTGAGATTATTGATTCAAGGAATCATAAATTTCTAGTAGAGAAGACCATGCAATGGCACAAACACATTGGCCATATGGGTGAGTAAATCCTAAGATCCTTCAAATGTAAAAACTTGGTAGAGGGGATAACTTATTGTTCCATATATTTTGATTTTTATGAACATTGCATATATATAAAGCAAAATCAGGTCAAGTTTTATTTGAGCTTGGCTAGATCTGTAGGGATGCTATATTTGATTCATATTGATTTATTTGGTCTTGTGGATGTACCATCTCTAGGAAAATCTCTATATTATGTATCTATATAGTTGAAAAAGTTTCTTATTGGTCTTAAATAGTCCTCCATGATGCGATATCAAGAGTTCAACACTCATATCTTCAAGTTGGGGTATGTTAGAGCTAAGTTAGATCATTATGTTTACTCCAAATAGGATGATGATTAGGTTATTGTTATTTGTCTCTATGTTGATGACATGTTCTTTAGCAACATTAAGTATGTTATCAATGCTTTGAAAACTTAGCTTTCAATAGAATTTGGTATGAAGGACTTGTGGATAGCTAAGTTCATCTTAGGGACGAAGATCATGAGAGGTAGAGTGAACAAAAAACATTGGATCAGCTAGAGGAAGTATGTTAACTTTGTTCTACAGTGGTTTATGATGTAGGATCACAAACTAGTGAATATACCCATTTCTACGGAAACAAAGCTTTTTCTTGACCAGTGCCTTTCAATACCAAGTGAGATAGAGGACATGAGTCACGTTCACTATGTTGAGTAACCTTTATGATTCTTGAAATGTATACAAGTGGCAATTGTTAGGACTAGGGGAAGGTGTTGTTCACTTTGCAAGTTCTAGTTCTAGTTGTAACAATTTATTATTTTGTAATATTGTAAATAACATAGCCACATGAAAAACGTGCCTTGCTTGGATGGAATTTTGGGATTCCATAATCGACACTTGCTGCCATATGTCATTGGTCTTATGATCGTTGCAAGAAGTAGTTAAATAGAGGGTTACTAGGTGGACAATGACTAACATCTTTGACTAGCTATTTATAGCATAAAAGGTGTGTAAGTGATATTATTACACCCACATGGAGTGCTTGGATGTTACATTGACCCCACTTGGTCTTGGGAGTCAAATTGGCCAATCAAAAGTTACATTATGTTTGTGGAGGAGTTACATTTGGAGGTGGGGGCGCATGGGTTGAAAGTGGACCACTTTGACTTGTCTTTAGCTCATGGTTTGAAAACCATTCTTAGTTTATTGGTCTTCTTGCCCTATACATATAGGGCTTGTCTGTAACTGGAGTGATGACCTCTATTTCTTTTGCAGCTTTATGCTTCTGACAGTTTTCTTGATTTTTCTCAATGGAAGAGTATTGCATGATGAAACCGTGAACACTCTAGCTGTGAGAAACGCTCACGAGCTCGTTGCACACCCAGAGTTCCAACGGTATTAAACCCTCTAAACTGGCCTTGAAAGGTTATCAGATATAGGAGGTATGAAACCATATGGAATTTGTGGACTTTGAGTGTCTACGCTTGTCAATTTGTCCAAATCAACCACCGGATGCACTTGATGCAAATCAGTGTCAGCCATCTTCATGAAATTGTGAATGAAGACCAATTTGGGCTTCAATTCAACTTGAGAGAATTGTATACTAAAAACCTGGAAGAATGACTAGGCACACTGCTATGTTTGAACAACTTTTTTCGCAAAGGCTAAAAATAGCATCACCGAGAGGTAGTTTTTACGAAAAATTCTAAGATGTGGGTTTTGTTGAAAATATCTTTTTGAATGAATCTAGGTGGTCAAATTTTTGAAAAAAATGACTTTTTCATGAACATGCAAGAACCCCTCAAAGGTAGAAGTAGTGAGGCAATTTTTCTCGGAAAAAAATCTGACACATGGATTTTGTAGGCGCCTATGTGCTGAGTAGACCCAAAATGTTAGTTTTTTGAAAAAGATGATTTTTTCAAAAACCCTAAAAAAATGGAGGCAGCGGGACAACTTTTCTGAAAAAATCTGACACGTGGGTTTTGTGGCCAATCTTGTGCTGAACAAACCCAATTGGTCAGAGTTGTGAAAAGATTGATTTTCATTGAACATGCAAGAAAACTTGAGACAAAAGTAAGAAGAAATTGTGGGAAAAATTTCCAATCTTAGAAAAGATTGAAAAAGAAGAGAACCCAGAATGCTAGAATCTGAAGATTATGAATTGATGCTTCTGAAAAATGATGCCTAGAGATATGAATGCTGGAAAAACGTCCTTCTATGCAACCTATTCTTGAAAATACAAAGAACGTTGAAAACCCCTGTTGTTTGATCCTTCAAATGTCGTAGAGAATAAAATTGTGTTTGGCGTTTGGAGTCAACCTACAGAAATAATGAGAAAGGATGCCTAGATGCTTGTTAAATATCATTTGGAGGTGGAAGCATCAGTTAGGGCGTTCAAACCCTGATTGAAGAGTTATCTGGCGGGATTGGCAATTAACTGGAAGCATTCCCCAAATTTTGGGACGTCTTGAGGAAGAGAAAGTCTTCAAAATCTGTAACTGGGAGTTGACATTGGATGCCACCTTGCCAATGCTAGGATATTTTTGAAGATTTTCAAAATTTCTTTGATAAATTTTCTTCGTTTGACCCTTGATTCCGGACGCTAGATTGATCCTGAGGTTTGGCTGACATATTCACTGTGGAGCTAGATCAACTCTGAAGAGATGTTACTGGAGGCTACAAACCTTGAAAATGACTTCTGGTGGCTTGAATTCTTGGGTACCTTTTTGAGATTAGGTGCTTTTTCTTGCCAGTGTTAACCAATTTTCATATTGTTTTTAATTTCTATAATTTTGACTCTCGTGCTTCGATCTCCAGCTATTGGTGATTGATGATCCCTATGGACTGGCAAACAGATTCGTTACATAGTTGGGTTGAATCTGAGAAGATCATCTAGAGATAACTAATCCAAAGACTGACTTCTGGATTGTTTCTTTTTTGGGCGCCCCTGGCCTGCAAGGGCGCTTTTCCCTTGATGAACTCCCATTTTTGATGACTCTCGACTTTCAACATCTTCCGCCTCTACCTTCGTTTGTCAATGTTTGATGAATCTGTTGAACTTGCTTGACAATCCTTCGGAAAGCTAGCAAAATTCTGAAGAAGACCCCCAACACTGCAAAACTTAATAGTTGTATCTGACGTCTTGAATTCTTGGGCGCCCTTGGCTAGCAGGAGCGCTTTTGGCCCTAGGGTTATCAAGTTTCTGATGATTTTACTCTCCTTGAGCTTTGCGTTACTTGTGTTGCTTGACTAGGTTGACCGCGCTGTCGACGACGCGACCATGTTCACTGTTGTGATTGCTTTCATCACTTCACGTGCACAGGCATTGAAAAGTTGACCAAGGCGTTGATTGCAAAGGCATCTCCCTTGTGACAAGGCGTCCTTTTTCCAAACTTTGTTTATTTTTTGCATTTTTCAACTTTTGAAATTC
>VDFB02265566.1:0-125641 GCA_007258455.2 Sequoia sempervirens
TCCTCCTCCTTGGGAATCCTGAGAACTAGCTTGCTATTTGATGTTGTTTCCAATAACCTTCATTTCAGCCTACGCCTCGGATAGGGGTTCCTCCTCCTTGGAAATCCTGATATAAAGTTTATCGTCTAACATACCCCCTTGCTCCTAAATCCTCATGCTCTGATTTTCTTGAGGAAATAGGATAGTTTTAGCGTTAGCCTAGTTGTAGTTAAGAATTTGCAAAACCAGAGAAAAACCTTAGCTGCAATGTATGTGGTTTCTTAACCTTGTGCCTCTACCAGCTGAGTCAAAAAGATAGGATTTTAGAGTACTTGACTTTTTACACATATCAGCAAAAGAGGGAGTTTCCCCTCCTAATTTGAAGAGCAGTTAATACTGTGCATAGCTGTTTGTTGCCAATACGCACACTAGAGTTGCGAATTGTAACACCAACAATGTGTAAGTGATATTATTACACCTACATGGAGCACTTGGGAGTTTTGACCCCTATTGGCATTGTGAGTCAAACTAGTCTGTAACAACCACCACCTACTCACTAATAAAGTATGTAAATTAGTGAATAACCACTCAATTAATCATTCCTTAAGAGTGAAGTTCTATGAAATATATGAAGTTAATGTAAATCCAATCTAAAGGAGCTATATAGTTGGCTTTAATTCTACCAACATATAGAAAGATTTACAACTTTTACCACTATCACAAGTCCATTTGCAACACCTTGGCGTAAGTAGTAAAACTCAAATTATAATAAGTTATAGCTACTAATACGCACCTTTGAAAACAGGTTGACTACATAAGCAACCAATTTACCTATAACAGCCATGCCCTTTCAAACAATTTTAAGATATCATATTGGAAATGAAAATACAAGTATTCGAGTGAGAGTCATTTACTCATCTAAATAAATAAAACACAAAATAAAACAACTTAACATCATTTGCATTATTGAGTCCATACCATTTGCTGCTTTAACTTGAAGTGGAAGAAGAGAGAGGGAGAGCATCACCAAAATGATTTCCACCATACCACAAAGCCATAGGCTTCCCTGTGCTACCCTATGAAGGGAACCCGACCCATCACGAAGAGTATAGCAATCCGTGGCTAACAAGTGTGAATTCTGTGCAGCTATGGGATAATTGACACATGCAACCTATTAATGCCTCAAGCAAAAATCTAAGCATGTCCTACCCATGATGTGACACAACTTAATTCAAACAATGCTCTCTTTTTTGAATTAACTACCTTGGCCAAGCATTTGTTTATTAGTTGAACTCTTGGGTCTGTCTTGGTAGACATTTGCACCTTTACACATGTTGTTCAAATATTTATCACCTTTATGTGTTATTTAATCAAGCATTAGGGCTTATGCCTTTGGCTACAATTTCAAACATATTTCCCTCTAACACAATGGAGTATGCCCTTAGGATTTCTGAAGTAAAAACTAAAATTAGCATGGCTTTCCTTTCATTTCGGTTTAATCAATCACTAGGTTTCTTGTTCAGATTTGAATTCAGCTGACCCATCTTACATGAGGAAACTAGTACTATGTGTAGACTCACTCTTAGATTAACAAATGTAGAAAAACCGTAATTCAACAAGGTACTTTGCAGTGAGCATATGAACTTCAAATGTGGAGTTAGGGCTATTACACCCAAGAACCCATAACTGGACTTCACCAGCATAAAATGCAGCACTATTACTCTCGATATTAAATCAATTTAGCTGCTGCAAAGTTCAATCTGGGCAAGAGCAGCAACTATTGAACAAATGGTTTACTCAACCATAGCATAGAACCTCAGAAAATATGCTTTATGCAACTCAACATTTAAATGTTTATGTACAGTCTCTGGTTCATAGGGCTGTAAATGAACAAGAAGGCTGATAAAGTACTTCCCCATGGCTGTTGTATACTACTACAGCAGCCACATGGAAGTACCTTCATCATTAATTTATATCCTAAGTAAGCTTTGTGTTACCAGCATTTTATGCCCAATTCATGACCCAACAACAGCAGTATCCTATTAACAAATATATATTTATTGGCCCTTAAAATCACAAAACAATTGCAGACCCAGGGTTTTAGTTCAACCCAGTTTTGTTTGTAAGAGAGATAATTCTGTTCTTGCTCCCTTGTTAATCAAATATGCAATCCCCAAACAACAAATACAATCCTCAAGTTGAGATGGATCTTGGATAAACTACCAAATGCCAAAATATTTGAGTGTGACAATTGATCTACAGCTGATAATTACATGATTAGCTTATAGAAATCAGATAACTATTAAGCTCAGGTCCGACCTTAAGGATGCAATCAATACTCAAAATAGCAATATTAGACTTGTTTTATCCATCACTTGTACGATGGTCCCCACAAACCCATTTGATGAACTGTGATTAACTTTCAAAGGCTGCAATCCAATATTTGTAAGGCTGAGGTAGCCTATGAGGTGCCCTTATGTGTTATTCTACATTGTATGGAAGCTTCGAAAGATGTTATTTGATTCATATAGGGCCACCATAAATAATTTGCTGTCCAGCAACAAGCAAAAATAAAGTAATATCAATAATTCTTCGATAAAAATATTGGAAATTCTTCAGAGTAACATTGAAATTACAAGGGATGTTGATTTGATGAAGCTGTACAACTTGCAAATGTGAATTGAATAATTCATAATCAGGAGAAGATTAAACAACATCTCATACCTATGGAATTATTATTTGCAGAGATCATTACTCCATCCCCCTGTATGCAGCCCCTACCATTTCCTTCTATACTCTCCTCCAAAACCGAATGCCTTGGTATCTCACACTCACTTTGTTTATTACCTCCCCATTCTTTTTCCCTTGCTACATGGAGATAAGGCCCCTTTACTAACTGCTAGGTAGTAATTTATTTGTTTAAACCTCTTCCTTCTTCTAACAGCTAGCACATTTGCTGGCCTCCCTTTGTTTTTAATGCCTTGGATAGAGCATATGATACGTACCTTTTTAAAGGTACTCCTTTGTTTTATTTTCTTCCAGCCTTGGGTCCTACCATATATTCTCCCTGGGTCCCACCATATATTCTCTTCCTTAAATAAGGACTATTTAAGATATCCCTCTTTTATAAAAGAATGTATATATCATTTTATCATTTATTTTATGGTTATTTATATTTGTATTTGTTTATTTATTATATATATTTTTTAAATTATACTTTATTCATTATAAATTAATCTAAATATAAATTATTAATAGTGGTGATTTTAATTCCTTGTAGAATTTTGGTCAAAATAAACAAGACACCTTTTTTACCCTTCCCAGTGCAATATGTGACTTGGGAAACGCACTATGTGCTTGTGTGTACCACTCTCACACCAATTGCCCCCGGATGGCTAGACTCCCCTTGTCGATGATACTCTCTCTCTTCGGTGAGAGTGTGTAACTGGCCTGTAACACTCCAAAATCAGGAATAACATTAGCCCATTACAATAATAAAATCCAATCATATAGCTATGTATGAAATTATAGAAACTCATTCATAGCACCATAATTAACTTAATTTGGTGCATCATTAAACAATTAGTTTTTAACAACTAACTGAAATAATTGTTTTTATATACAGATGAAACACCATACAAGACAACATGATAGAAATTTAGGGCCAACCATTATGACAATTAGGTTTCATATTCAGTTGAATATCCATATCAACATAACAATACAAAATTTAGGGCTGGGTTTCATATTTAGCTAAACATCTATACAAAATTTAGGGTTGGGTCACAATTAGGGTTGTGACATAGTCGATTATGAGTTACATTTTATTTGTGGAATTTCACTTGGAGGTGGGGCTTGTGGGTCTAATGGACCACCTTGACTTGTCATTGGCTCGTTGTTTCAATTTTTTTCCGGGTTTCCTAGGTCTCCTTGACATAAATATCATGTTATATTTTATGTAGTGTTGTGCTGTTGAAAGTCCTCTAGGTTTAGAATGTGGATCTCTTGTGAATTTTGAAGACTACTATAGTATTGTAACTTTTTGTTGCTAAGTAATACATTGGATTTGGTGCTTTGGAGGCTAGGTTTTTCCATTAAAATGTTTTCTCACAGTATATCTCTGTGGCTTTTTGGTTGTCTCATTTTGTTGTATTCTTCTTTTTGTCTCTTTTATTCTTGTTCTTTTCTTAGTGCTTTTATATGCTGAAACTCAATTGAAATTTAGTTAGATCAAAAAACTTGTAATACACTCCTTGTAGGGCTAATTAGGAATTCATGCATATTTCATTTCATTCGGTATTAGATCCTAGCTAACTTGTTAGATTCGTGGGAGTACGACTTATTTTGTATTAATCCTTGTTTGTGTGGGAGTTTTATAGTTGATCTTTTATTTCAGGGATAGATATGACAAGCACTTCTAGAATGGAGATGGAGAGGTTTAATGGAACTGACTTTGAGATTTGGAAGTTTAAGATGGAGGACTAGCTGATTGACAGAGATTTGTGGGTAGCAATTTTTGGATAGAAACCACTTGACTTGAAAGATGAAGATTGAGTTGTTATTGACAGATAGACAAGGAGCCTTATTTGGATTTTCCATTCAGATTAATTGCTCTTGAATGCATCAAGAGAAACCATTGCTGGGAACCTTTGGAAGAAATTGGAGAACTTGTATGAGACAAAGTTCCTAGTAAACAAGTTTTTCCTACAAAAGAAGTTTTACTCCTTGAGGATGAGTGATGGATACTCTATGACGGAACATCAAAACATGTTCAATATCATGGTGAGCTAGTTAGCATCTGTGGATGTGAAGATGGATGGAGGGGACTACTGCATATCTCTTTTGTGTTCTTTACTTGATAATTGAGACAACTTGGTTATGGCATTTAGTAGCACAATCTTGAAGCTGAAGCTAGATGAGGTGGTGGGCACTACTTTTTAAGGACGTGAAGCTGAAAATGTCAAAATGCATCATAGATGCTTTGACTATTAGAGGCTGCTCCAAGTACAAGGGCAAGAACAAGAAAAAAGGGGACAATGGTGCTATAAATCTTTAAGGAAGATCTAAGTCTCCTAGTAGATCTAAGGTGGAACATTGTAAGTGTGGCAAGATTAGACACATCAAGAAGAATTGCAAGGAAAGAAGGAAAAGGAGTCCAATGACGATTCAAACTCGAGCATCTAATGACAATGGTGGTGATGCCTTTGTTGTAGCCGCCCTTGCTATGTGTGTACATTAGGGTGCATGGCTTTTAGATTTTGGAGCTTCCTTTCATGACTCCCAATAGGGAGTGGTTGTTAGACTATGAGAGCTTTAATGGTGTATGAGTGTATGTAGGAGATAACTCTTATGTCAAAATCATTGGACGAGACAAAGTCATGCTTGTGTTTGGAGATGGAAGATCCAAAACCCTCTCCAATTTTCTACACATTCTGGGTTTGGTGGGGAACCTTCTCTCTGTAAGTAAGTTGAATTATGTTGTTGTGCACGTAGTTCTCAACAAAGATGGATTGCAAGATGGTGTGTGGTGCCATTATCTTGTCTAAGGGAGTTTGTTTTAGAACTCTATTCCAATTGGATGGTAGCACTGTGGAATATAATAGTTTTGAGATTATTGATTCAAGGAATCATAAATTTCTAGTAGAGAAGACCATGCAATGGCACAAACACATTGGCCATATGGGTGAGTAAATCCTAAGATCCTTCAAATGTAAAAACTTGGTAGAGGGGATAACTTATTGTTCCATATATTTTGATTTTTATGAACATTGCATATATATAAAGCAAAATCAGGTCAAGTTTTATTTGAGCTTGGCTAGATCTGTAGGGATGCTATATTTGATTCATATTGATTTATTTGGTCTTGTGGATGTACCATCTCTAGGAAAATCTCTATATTATGTATCTATATAGTTGAAAAAGTTTCTTATTGGTCTTAAATAGTCCTCTATGATGCGATATCAAGAGTTCAACACTCATATCTTCAAGTTGGGGTATGTTAGAGCTAAGTTAGATCATTAAGTTTACTCCAAATAGGATGATGATTAGGTTATTGTTATTTGTCTCTATGTTGATGACATGTTCTTTAGCAACATTAAGTATGTTATCAATGCTTTGAAAACTTAGCTTTCAATAGAATTTGGTATGAAGGACTTGTGGATAGCTAAGTTCATCTTAGGGACGAAGATCATGAGAGGTAGAGTGAACAAAAAACATTGGATCAGCTAGAGGAAGTATGTTAACTTTGTTCTACAGTGGTTTATGATGTAGGATCACAAACTAGTGAATATACCCAGTTCTACGGAAACAAAGCTTTTTCTTGACCAGTGCCTTTCAATACCAAGTGAGATAGAGGACATGAGTCACGTTCACTATGTTGAGTAACCTTTATGATTCTTGAAATGTATACAAGTGGCAATTGTTAGGACTAGGGGAAGGTGTTGTTCACTTTGCAAGTTCTAGTTCTAGTTGTAACAATTTATTATTTTGTAATATTGTAAATAACATAGCCACATGAAAAACGTGCCTTGCTTGGATGGAATTTTGGGATTCCATAATCGACACTTGCTGCCATATGTCATTGGTCTTATGATCGTTGCAAGAAGTAGTTAAATAGAGGGTTACTAGGTGGACAATGACTAACATCTTTGACTAGCTATTTATAGCATAAAAGGTGTGTAAGTGATATTATTACACCCACATGGAGTGCTTGGATGTTACATTGACCCCACTTGGTCTTGGGAGTCAAATTGGCCAATCAAAAGTTACATTATGTTTGTGGAGGAGTTACATTTGGAGGTGGGGGCGCATGGGTTGAAAGTGGACCACTTTGACTTCTCTTTAGCTCATGGTTTGAAAACCATTCTTAGTTTATTGGTCTTCTTGCCCTATACATATAGGGCTTGTCTGTAACTGGAGTGATGACCTCTATTTCTTTTGCAGCTTTATGCTTCTGACAGTTTTCTTGATTTTTCTCAATGGAAGAGTATTGCATGATGAAACCGTGAACACTCTAGCTGTGAGAAACGCTCACGAGCTCGTTGCACACCCAGAGTTCCAACGGTATTAAACCCTCTAAACTGGCCTTGAAAGGTTATCAGATATAGGAGGTATGAAACCATATGGAATTTGTGGACTTTGAGTGTCTACGCCTGTCAATTTGTCCAAATCAACCACCGGATGCACTTGATGCAAATCAGTGTCAGCCATCTTCATGAAATTGTGAATGAAGACCAATTTGGGCTTCAATTCAACTTGAGAGAATTGTATACTAAAAACCTGGAAGAATGACTAGGCACACTGCTATGTTTGAACAACTTTTTTCGCAAAGGCTAAAAATAGCATCACCGAGAGGTAGTTTTTACGAAAAATTCTAAGATGTGGGTTTTGTTGAAAATATCTTTTTGAATGAATCTAGGTGGTCAAATTTTTGAAAAAAATGACTTTTTCATGAACATGCAAGAACCCCTCAAAGGTAGAAGTAGTGAGGCAATTTTTCTCGGAAAAAAATCTGACACATGGATTTTGTAGGCGCCTATGTGCTGAGTAGACCCAAAATGTTAGTTTTTTGAAAAAGATGATTTTTTCAAAAACCCTAAAAAAATGGAGGCAGCGGGACAACTTTTCTGAAAAAATCTGACACGTGGGTTTTGTGGCCAATCTTGTGTTGAACAAACCCAATTGGTCAGATTTGTGAAAAGATTGATTTTCATTGAACATGCAAAAAAACTTGAGACAAAAGTAAGAAGAAATTGTGGGAAAAATTTCCAATCTTAGAAAAGATTGAAAAAGAAGAGAACCCAGAATGCTAGAATCTAAAGATTATGAATTGATGCTTCTGAAAAATGATGCCTAGAGATATGAATGCTGGAAAAACGTCCTTCTATGCAACCTATTCTTGAAAATACAAAGAACGTTGAAAACCCCTGTTGTTTGATCCTTCAAATGTCGTAGAGAATAAAATTGTGTTTGGCGTTTGGAGTCAACCTACAGAAATAATGAGAAAGGATGCCTAGATGCTTGTTAAATATCATTTGGAGGTGGAAGCATCAGTTAGGGCGTTCAAACCCTGATTGAAGAGTTATCTGGCGGGATTGGCAATTAACTGGAAGCATTCCCCAAATTTTGGGACGTCTTGAGGAAGAGAAAGTCTTCAAAATCTGTAACTGGGAGTTGACATTGGATGCCACCTTGCCAATGCTAGGATATTTTTGAAGATTTTCAAAATTTCTTTGATAAATTTTCTTCGTTTGACCCTTGATTCCGGACGCTAGATTGATCCTGAGGTTTGGCTGACATATTCACTGTGGAGCTAGATCAACTCTGAAGAGATGTTACTGGAGGCTACAAACCTTGAAAATGACTTCTGGTGGCTTGAATTCTTGGGTACCTTTTTGAGATTAGGTGCTTTTTCTTGCCAGTGTTAACCAATTTTCATATTGTTTTTAATTTCTATAATTTTGACTCTCGTGCTTCGATCTCCAGCTATTGGTGATTGATGATCCCTATGGACTGGCAAACAGATTTGTTACATAGCTGGGTTGAATCCGAGAAGATCATCTAGAGATAACTAATCCAAAGACTGACTTCTGGATTGTTTCTTTTTTGGGCGCCCCTGGCCTGCAAGGGCGCTTTTCCCTTGATGAACTCCCATTTTTGATGACTCTCAACTTTCAACATCTTCCGCCTCTACCTTCGTTTGTCAATGTTTGATGAATCTGTTGAACTTGCTTGACAATCCTTCGGAAAGCTAGCAAAATTCTGAAGAAGACCCCCAACACTGCAAAACTTAATAGTTGTATCTGACGTCTTGAATTCTTGGGCGCCCTTGGCTAGCAGGAGCGCTTTTGGCCCTAGGGTTATCAAGTTTCTGATGATTTTACTCTCCTTGCGCTTTGCGTTACTTGTGTTGCTTGACTAGGTTGACCGCGCTGTTGACGACGCGACCATGTTCACTGTTGTGATTGCTTTCATCACTTCACGTGCACGGGCATTGAAAAGTTGACCAAGGCGTTGATTGCAAAGGCATCTCCCTTGTGACAAGGCGTCCTTTTTCCAAACTTTGTTTATTTTTTGCATTTTTCAACTTTTGAAATTCCCCTCTGTCGTTGAGCATCTTTCGAGCATCTTTTTCCATAGACTCTTCTGTGCAGTGTTTGAAACTTAGCTTTCGACCCCTGATATCTAGCCATCTGCCATTGATAACCTCAAAGGTCCTAAGTTTTCTCCTGAAAAAGTGAAATAGACCCACCAAAGCAAAATTGGCTTTTCATGATTTTGACTTGACCAGTGTGATCGTGATGAGAAATCAACCTATCAAAATCATTTTGAGTCATTTCTGGAAAGATCCTATTTTTAGGGTTTTTCTTAAAAAAGGGACCTGAAACCCTAATTTCAAAATTTTCAAAATTTTGCAAGTATCCTCTTGTCAATGAACCCACAAAAACCCTATGCTTCATTTGTTGTTCAAAAATTTCTAAGAATAGACAATTTCTATTTTCAAAGACTTTGACTTTTGACGACAAATTTACAAGATTTTATCCATTTTTATCAAAATTCCTTAATGAAGCAAAAAAATTATTTTGGGTACAACATTAGGCTCCGTATGGGGACCATGTTGGATACTTATGACATAGGAGAATCGAGAATCTCTGGAAACTTAAGAGTAGAGTAGTGTCTTATTAGTTGGGCATGGAGTCAGGATTATTTCAAAACACCTACTGGTTGGAGTTTTCCCAAAATCACCTAAAAACAAGACTACCTAATCACCTAAAACATGACAAAACTTTACAAAACGGGGAAAGACATTATGACATAACGAAAACAAAAAGAAAATTATTTACAAATATTTACTCCACCCCCAAAGCAATGAAGTGCTTTGGATATTGTCCACTGCATGGTAGCGGGAAGAGCCTTCCATTGATGTTGCTTTTGCCTGAAAGGCTTTACTTCTCTTCTGATGGGTATTGCAGGAGACAATCCCTCCGGGATGAAGATTCTTAGGTTTTCATATGTCCAAGCAAAGGTACTTTGAGAAAAGTCAGAATATGATGCAAATGGGAAAGATGATACCCCTGAGGCATTAGTTCTGCTGTCGTCTATCATCGGGATGTTGAATTCTTCAAACCGGTCGATCGAGTTCCAAACTCGATTTCTATAATGCTGTAGGTGATCTTTCTGACCTGAAAATATCCTTTGACTGGTTCATCGATGAGCTCTACATCACCTTTAACCCATAGTTTGACTACTCGCCGAGTGCTCACAATTTTTTTTTTTTGAAACTGGTTTTTCTTGTTTAAACTTGCTGCTCACTGAGACTGAGTATTTGGCGAATTTTAACCTCTGATTTGCATGTGTAATTAGTGAGTCTGAGCTTAAAACTTGTGGGATGCACAACAAAAAGTTTGATGCAGTTTGTATATGGAAAAATACGTTTTTGACATTGAAAGTTTTTTTGCCTTCCTAAGCCCTACACACTCACAACTGAAGCTCACACCAGCATTTGGGAATTATTAAGTGAATTGGAGTGGGTTTGTAGTTGATACAAAGGGCAAATTTTGGAACTGGACCCTCTCTTCAAACTTTCACTAGAATAGGTTACAGGAAATTGCAAATTCTTGTAATTTGTAACTTTCATGAATATGCAATTTATTATGATGATTTTCAATGACAATCATTATAAATTCATCAATTATCAGTGTGCTGTTGTATTCACATGATGGTGTGATTTTGTACTTTATTTGAATTCAAATCTAAGAGAAAAAAATTCCCAACATTTTATATTCTCATTTGATAGATTTTGCAATTGTATTTTGCATAAAATCTATGTTTATTAAGAAATTTAAGTGTTTTTTAAAGTTGCTGAGTTTGAATTTTTTTGGTTTGTCGAGTTTGGGTATGTGAACCTTGCTATAACCATTGGTAGCAACAATTTGTTTGATCACAAGATGTAAGTGTCTTCAAGTTACTATTCTATTTCGCATGCAAAATTTATCATTGTTGATATAACAAACACAAGATTGACACAATTTAACCAATAGATCTCTTGTCTACCATTACAAGACAATCAAATTTTGTCTAATCAAGTCACTTGTAAGAAAATATGCAAAGAGCCATAATGCATACACTACAACATACATAACAATTCATAGAATTGCAATCATAGTCACAACAACAAACCATCACCATCATCAAAATCAATCATCGGAGCAATAAGCATGGCCTTTGAGTAATAATGACTAACAAATAGAAGGATTCCCAAATCAAAGAAGTAAGCATCCACATAGAATAAAAACAAGTTAATATCATAATCAAGTAAACTAAGTCTAGAGTTAACAATTAACAATAAGCACAATGTTTGAGATATGTCTCGTGTCACCAAAGTTGGGCCTTACAAAGTTAGTAGATACAAGCCCATGAATTATAAAAGGAGAAATCAGACAAAGTATAATGCACCTATGCCTGATTTAATAAATGGGAATTGTAATGTTTCCTTGAGTTTCTGGGATGTAGAGCTGACAGATTTTTTCCTAAATTTGAGGATGGCAGTGGATGGCAAAATTTTTCCCAAATTTTGAGGAGGGTGGGGGCATGGTTACTAAAACTAAAATTGACCAAAATTCAAAAGTAAATACAATGTGCTGATTTTGCAATACAATCCTCCCCTTTAAGCATTTTTGGATTTTAGTCCTTAAAAGATAATTTTTATTATTATTATGTGCCAAATATAGTGAGCTGTATAGTCCTGAAAAAGGGAACATCCCCTCCAAGTTTCCAAGTCCCTAGGAAGTCCAGGACATCAGGGACATCACCTAGACCACTAGATATATGCTTCCACAAAACACTAGGGATTAGTCTTAGTTATGGTATGGTTATGTACATGTGATTGTCTCCAATCAATTTACATGTCATTATGGTTATGTACAGGTGATTATTTTCTACCAGTGTACATGTCATGACATTGCCATACATGTATATCTATTATTACATGGATTTCTATGAGCATAAACCCTTGACCGTGTGGATGGAGACCAGTTACACTTCAACTGAGCTTAATGAAAGCATGTTTACATCTATATAAATATTTTATGTTTGTAGGAAAATGTTCAGGCTATTTATATCAGTCTTTAGATTAATTTGCGCATGTTTCATGAGAATTTGTTCTTGAATAGTAGCTATAGAGTACTTTCTCCCATCTATAGTACTTGTTCCGAGGAAACATTAAACAATCATTTTGCCTAATTTTTTCCTGTATTTTTCTATGCTCATAGTTACCATTTGTTTATCCATGTATACCAGTGTAATTTTTTCTCCATTTATAGTCAAGATTTATGACAATGCAATTAGTTATTAATATATGTTGTAGGCATTAAGATAATAGAGGGATTGCATTGTGTGCAACAACATTTTATCAATACCCTTCTTAAATAATTTTGTTTGTTAATATATATTGCAACATTGGTACTATATTTATATTTTCCCATAAAATCCATACCCTCTGTGCAAAGCATTCTTTGAATTAGTACTTTCTAATTTTTGTATTGTATATCCAATTGAGCTAATCATTAGTCATAGGTAGTATTGATTTTGTGAAATAAATATTGAACAATGTCTGAAATTTTAAAATCACCTCCTAGTCAAGGGTTAGGAAGCATGCACGCAGGACTCATGTAAGTCTTTTTGAAATGTTCGAGTTTCAAATAATGTTATATTATTATAACAATTTGATTCTATATTCTTAACTTTTGTTGTTATTTTTGGGCTCAAATGTTCATAATTGCATGTTGTAGGACTTGTCAAAATATTTGAGTTTCATTGGGGATACATTCTAAGGAAAAATATTAAGCAAGATATATTTTAAAATGTGTTCCCATTTAAAATTTCAAAAAGAGCATAGACGTGCAAGCTAGCAAGTGGGAATGGAGCGGAGGCTATGTGTAATGTCACTTTTCTTCCAAAGTTATTTAATTATTAGCAACGGATTTAATAGATTAACTATTAAAGTTAAGATAATTTACTAGATATAATGTTATTAAAGAATAACTAATGTGAAATAACCAATTGAAAGTATACATGTGATAATTTGGCAAGGATTCTAAATTAAATAATTGGATAACACAATCACACAATTCAATCATATTATCATCAAATTCATATATATAATATTTCCAATATCTTTTAGCAGTGACCTTTAGGAAGATGTCCATGGTCTTGGCCTTCATAGCTATGGCACATCCAGGAGGACCCAAGTTTTATTCAGAACCAACACACATGCTTTCCTTAAACAATAGCTGTTGCTAGAACAATCCTTAGTATACACTGTACCCCAAGTTGAACACACACTATGTATCCCTTCTCCCATGCCCATAACCCACCAAACCACCTTTTTCTTCCTTGAATGATCTTCATGCCTTTCCAAGTTTCACATGAATGCTTTATATAACCTTTTAAGGGGTTGTTTACAAACCGTCACACTCTTTCGCAAAAGTTTCCTTTTTAATAATTATTTAAATAAATAATTATTCCTCCCCCCTTAAAGAGTTTTTATAAATTTTCTTTAAAATCTTTATTTTAACCTAAGGATTATAATATCCTTTATTTTTCTATCTCCCTTTCATTTCTAAAGGGTTATTTCATAACTTTCTTTTCTCTTGGGGAAAAAGTCACATAACACTATGTGCATTTATACCCTATATATGTGTATGTGACAATGTTGCTATTATTGCTCTTTTAACTAGTTGAATTTTGTTGCTTTTGGTCCTATCACTTTTTGCATTTGCTTTATGGCTATTGTGATCTAGATTGTAGATGCTCTATGCATTTTAGCATAGTTAGTAATTGAGATGCTTGAAATTTACCAAACCTTTGTGATCATTGGACTACAAGATATTATAGAGGTTGATGTCCAACTTATCCATGCAATGCGCATGAAACTACATATATGTTGTGCTTTGTTTAGATGTATCTATTTGTTAAGGAATTAAAATGGAATTTATTTTGCTAGTGCGTGCAGTTTTTGAGCATTGTTGTTTTCAAAATGTATAAAACCATGTCTCATTAGAAGTATTTATTTTATTACTAGGTGAGGAGTTAATGGTATCTGAAATGGAATGCAATCCACCTCATAAAATTGATGAAAACCTATGGAAGAATCGGGAATATATTGAGGAAATATTGTTTTTACTTGACAAAGCACATTGGCCAACAAAGGTGAGAAATGGAAGTTACATTTATTGTTAGTTTTTGCAATTTAATTATAGTAATATTGGAACCAATAAACTATTTTTGTGTCAATATTTATATTTGTAGAGCAAGCTTCTTGGTTTGTAAGCTATAAATTGCACAAACCTACTAAATTTCAGTTTTGTGAAGCTATATGTTTTCTATCATATTGTTACTTAATATTTGTCATTTGTGGTCATAAATTGTTTTTTAAACTTGAGTTTTATGTGTGGGGTACTCTGATGGTTACCAGTGATGCATCTCAGGGAGAGGGGTTCTTGTATTTGTGTTTGTGGAGGCTTGTGAAATAAACTAGCAAGCGAAAAAATACTTAAGCTTTACTTCTGTGTTGTTTTCCAGCTGCAGGCTCCAGAACATCCAGCAGATATGGCTATTGTTACAGCTGTTGAAAGATTTGATACTGAAATGAAAAAGCTTTTGAAGAATTTACAGTCATTCCAATCAGCAAACAACGAGAGGATATTTAATATGGGTATGCTTTCTGTCATATGCAATAGTAGGCATTGCTTATTATTGCCTAGTGGTGCTTTAGGCAGAACCATTTCATATCGAGAAGCTCTGGTAAATAGAGAATGGTTGTGTATACAGTTGTAGAATGATCTTATATGATATGTGTTTGCAGTTTTTAATATTTGCTTCTGTTGAAAAATAACCATCTCCTACTTGTCTCAGTCTATGCCATATGGTGACACCAAACATTGATTTCTATAGCCATCTCAAATATTCTTACTGCTTATGGTCAAAGCACAAGACGGATTTGATAGAAGCTTGCATCCACACTGTAGACTGTTGGACTTCAAACATGAACAAATCCAAATTTAAACAATGCAAATTTCGTTAAAGCTTCCTACCTGGCTAACTACCCACAAACAAGATACATTACAATAATAATAGAAACTATCCTACTAACAAATCAAAGGGGATGTCTCACTGGGAGAAGCATGCCCCTTATAACAAATGTGTATTAAACTATAAAACTATGCCAATAGTCTAAACTAGAGGACTTAGGATCAACTTTTAACAGACTACACTGATCTAGAATTAGCTCTTTGGACATATGCCAAGCTGTCTCATAAACTTCTCAAATTTGATCGTGTCAAGGGATTTTGTGAAGATGTCTGCCGTTTGTGCTACAGTCAGACAGTAGATGTTCATCACTAGGATCCACATATAGTGTTATTTGACATCCTTATTTTTAAGTTTTGCATGAAGACAATTCTTTGACATCTTTATTGCCCATGCAAAGAGGTGTATGAGATATTTGAGTTTAGTTTGCATACTCAGTCTTGACTTGGACTTGGCAGACCAAAAACTTCCAACTCATCAATTTAAAAAAAATATTTAAATTTCATAAAGAAACATAAATTTTATGCAGAAGACAATTACAAAATGTATCACTATCAAATGAGTTTGTACCGTGTTGGGGAAGTGTTTTATATTGGATTTGAATACATATAGAGTACAAAATAGCATCATCATGCCAATACAACCATACTTAAGTTCTGATGCAGTCGTCAATGATGAAACTTCTACAAGGAAAAATGGTTGGAGTTATCAGACTTTCATGCTTTTTGTGCACCATGCAAGACTGCACACAAATCTTTGAAGTCTGATTAAATTTTATATTTAAAAGTGTTTGTGTTGTGGCCCATAAAAATTGGATGTTTTGCACAAGGCAAGGGTACACAAAATACCAATTCCTCGATACATTCTTTTCTTAAAAGACTAACATGAGGTAAATATCCAATTACACATTGCTAGTGTATTTGATCAAGCAAGACAGATTTTGGCCCTATTGCACAATGCAAAGGTGCATTGAGATATTGATTACCCAACCCACAACAAAGGAAAGTTTGAAAAGGCAAGAAAAATAAAAAACCTTACATGGATGGGCTCCATTGGCTTTTATTATCACAATTGCCTCTCTTTCATCCATGCTCAAATGCTATGCTAGGAAAAAAGATCTTCTTTTAGTGTGAAAACTGCATCCAAAACATGTTTGCATGTACAGATCGTGAATGGTGAGTTTTGGTCAGACTTGTCGAGTATTTGCAACTACTTACTCCAAAATTCACTGAGTAATCTGCATTCTTGAGTTGTGAGTTTAAACTGTAAAAACTCACTGCACAAAAAAACCTATGTACTTGGCTACTCACTGATTACTTTGCAACTTTTCCAACTGTGATTTGAGTTACATGAAGATCTTCAAGAATAGCCTGCAGTCACACAATTTCTCTTGAAGTATCCCACACTGTAATGTGTTGTGATTCTGCTGATAAATTTGCCAATTTGTTTTTCTAAAACACCATGCAATGATGATTTGATGAGAAAAACTGTAACTTCTGGTGGATACCTTGTCTTCAACATAGATGGAAAAATCTGCGAGTACTCGGCTAACTCACCATGACTCATGAGTTTCTTAGCTTGCTGTGTCGAGTCAACATGACTCATGTGTTGAGTCAGGGGTGATTCAAGCCGAGTACTCAATGAGTTTTCTCTATGACTTGGCCAATTTTTCAAGCAAGACCCGCAAGTTATTGGTGCAGACATGCTTGGCAATGGGTTAAAACAAAATCCACACAATTTTCACCATTTTGCTTCATTTTTTGGCATTTTCTGGCCTTATTTTGATCACTAGAAGACATCTTCGACATCCACATGACAAAAACACACTAAGAGAAGGGATTGGAAGACCTCTTCATAAAAAAGTAATTTACAATTATTTATTTATTTATTAATGAGGGCACCAATGAATCTAAGGGTAAGACCTTAGAACCAAAATATTTTTATTTTATTTTCTTCCAATCTATCATCGACAACTACTTTCCTCAACAAATCCTCTTGGCCTTCGAATATCAATGACAACAATTTCCATTGGCCTTCAAATACCTTTGACATCAATGACAACAATTTCCAAAAAAACTGATAATGAACTATTTTTTATTGTTGCTCATAAAATGATATACATGCTAAAGAAATCATCAACATCCTTTTGTTTTATAGATCCTTTAATATATAGACTTAGTTTCGACTAGCTAATCCTAATTGTCCTTAACAAGTTGGACTCCTAACAACCTAAATTATAGATGTCAACTCATTCCTAGAAAATGGGAAGAAGATTATTTTATTATGAACATTGAAAACATTAATAGGAAACTTGAAAAAATAGCGTCCTAACATAATTTTCCAATTGTGATTGGAGAATCAGAATTACTGGCATGTATGGACAAATGGTATAGTTCCTTCCCATTCTCTATGATATAATTTATTATTGTTGATGGATGAAGTTATATTTGCATGTTTTGGTTTTGTCGGTTGTGGGGCGTCCTACTTCCTTGGCTATAGGTGCTTGATCCTTCGCTACACGTGGTTGGTCCTATAGTGTCATGCCCCCGCTCCCTAAGGAGGACCCGACTTCAAATCGGCGGGAGAAAAGTGTTTATCAACACTAAAATTTGAAAATTCAAAATAACATTAAATAATAATATAAATTTAAATTATTGATAATAATATTTAAATTTATAGGTTCTAGTTGACCAGTTGGAAGGCGCTAACATTCTCGTATAAATATAGGAATTATTTTTCATCGAGCATCTTCAAGGAATTGAATCTTAATGCGATTGATTAGTGGAGACGTCCCCCTCTGCTTGATCACCCTCTAGGTAGGTCAAAAACCCTTCCCGGAGATTAAGATCCAATCCACCTAATGTTGCTATCTAATTCATATTCCTCATTGCAGGTACACAACCAGGATTAAACCAATGGTGACGCTCTCTAATCTCCAATTTGGGCAATTAAGAAATTGATATTAGTAGGGGCGGAGGTAGTGAGATTGGTGAGTTGTGGCCGAGCCTTAGGCTCTGGCCACACCCTTACACACCACCACCCGCGAGGTCGTGCACAGTTAGACACTCAGATCGTCGCCAGGAGTACATAGATGTCTGCGACTCATTCCTAGCAGTTCAAACACTCATGCTCATTCAGTTGCTAGGTGGTGAGAGATATAATAGACAATGTCAATATTTACCGTATCCTTGGTCGATGCACAATCATCCATGAACGCGTGTAATTCTGTGTATAATGATTGGTCTATGTTGTTACTCCACTTTGCACAGATTGTATGACTGTGAGTAGTTGTGTGGAAATTTGAATATTGTTGGTGCTATATATTTCTATATGCATTTCGGTCTCAGATCAGAGGCATAAGTTATAATTGTTGGCCATTGCTGCTGTATTGAAAATCTATATTTAATCAATTTTGGAGATTGTGACCTTGTGAAGTCAGTGTCTTATTTTCCAATCTGCACTTTACTATGTGATTTTAGTCTAGGCATTTTACAGTGGTATCAGAGCCACAATCTTGCCAGCCTGTGGATAGTTTCGTATATGCAATTGAGCCAAAGAGATTTGAGAGCTATTGAGAGAGAGAGGAAGAAGACTAAAGCAACCTCTCAGAACGGTGACAGTGGAATAGGAGGCAAAGGTAAGAAGAAGATGGTAGACCAGAACGATGAGTTCAAGGCATTTTTGCAAAAGCAAGAACAAATGAACCAAACGCTGATGCAAATGATGCAAACCCTCACTAATGCAGTTACCAATAGCAGATCAGTATCTAACAATGCGGATGAGGGCAATTTAGAATGGTCCGGAGTTGGAAATCAAAGTGGAATTTCAAGGGATCAACTCACAAACTTTCCCAACCCACTTTCTTGCCTAGGACAGAGGCACCACAAGAAGAAGGATAGAATCAACCGGATTTTGATACTATTTTGGAGGATTACATGAAGCTTGATGCCATCACTTGAAGGGAGATTCCCTTTGATCAATACAATAATGCTAGAAAGGGATCAAGAAATGAAGGAAGGCAACATTTGCAACGATCCAATAAAGACCTTCAGTACAAAGTAAGCAAATTGTCACTCCCTACATTCAATGGTTCGGGAAAAGTTACAACATTTACATTCCAGGTCAGAAACTGATAGAGATCAGCAGGGATGTCACTTTTGAAGAAGATGTTGCATTCAAAAGATCTAAAGGTTCATACATGGAGATAGATAATGAAGATCAAGAGACTCCTCAGGACATGGACGTTGATCATACTCCTGAGATTCAGAGGGAGTCTACTAAACCAGAAGAGGATGGTGATCCAGTTGAGCCTTTGGAACCAACTGATGGGCCAAGAGATATTGTCATAGGTCGAAAGAGACCTCTATGGGCTAGGCAAACTATGTAGGAGGCAGAAAAGTTTGCAACACCTAGAGGCACATTCAGAGAAAGCAAAAGACCACAGAAATTTCCAAGCTATGTTGCATTAATGAGTCATATCATTGAATCTGAGCCTTCCAGTGTTGAGGAAGCATCAAGTCAGCAAGTATGGAGAGATGCTATGGCTGAAGAATATCAATCTATCATCAAGAATTATGTTTGGGATATTGTACCTAGACCTGAAGGGAAATCTGTTGTATCTTCTAAATGGCTTTTCAAGATCAAACATGTAGTTGATGGAAGCATTGAGAAGTACAAGGTTAGATTTGTGGCTAGAGGATTCTCTCAGAAAGAGGGAATAGATTATGAAGAAACCTTTGCTCCGGTTGCTCGTTATACATCCATCGGGACTATCATTGCTATTGCAGCAGCTAAAGGATGGAAGTTACATTAGATTGACGTGAAGACAACATTCCTTAGTGGTGTAATTGAAGAAGAGGTATACATTGAGCGACTTGATGGCTTTGAGATTCATGGGAAGGAGTCTCATGTTTGTAAATTGAAGAAGGCTTTGCATGGCCTTAAGCAGGCTCCTCGTGCTTGGTATGAGAGGATTGATCGATACCTGATGAGTTTGGGCTTCTCCAAGAATGATGCTTATTCAAATCTTTATTTCAAGGTAGTTGATGGTGAGGCATTAATCTTGGTTCTTTATGTTGATGATCTATTTCTTACTGGAGCAGAATATCTCATTATCAAATGCAAGGAGTTAGCTTCTGAATTTGAGATGAAGGATCTAGGATATATGCATTACTTCCTAGGATTGGAAGTGTGGCAGAGGCCTAATGAGATCATTCTGAGTCAAGGGAAGTATACTATAGACATCTTGAAGAGATTTGGTATGATGGATTGCAAATCCATGTCTACACTGATGGAGACCAATTTGAAGAAATTGAGTGAGTCTGCAGCTAGTTCAAATCTGGTGGATCCCACTATGTACAGGCAGTTGATTGGATCGTTGATGTATCTAGTCAATACTAGACCAGATATTTGCTATTCAGTGAGTACACTTAGTTAGTTCATGTGTGAACCAAGGCAAATACATCTAGGATGCACATTGAGATATTCTTCCAAGCAGGAGTGATGGCTGTGGCTGATCGGAAGAGCACCTCTGGATGTTGCTTTAGTTTGGGGTCTGCGATGATTTCTTGGTGTAGTAGGAAGCAGTCTTTAGTGGCACTAAGCACTGCAGAGGCAGAGTATATTGCAGCTTGTGTAGCAACTCAAGAAGTAGTGTGGCTTGGAAAGCTCCTTGCAGGATTGTTTGGACAATCATTGGAGCCGACTGTTATTCATTGTGATAATCAAAGCTGTGTGAAGCTTTTTGTCAATCCAGTGTTTAATGACAGAACAAAACATGTTGAGATCAAATACCACTACATCAGAGATATGGTATTGAGGAAAGCTATCCAGTTGAGATACATTTGTACTGATGAACATACGGGTGATATTCTCATCAAGCCTCTCTCCAGAGTGAAGTTTGTGCACTTTTGAGACAAGCTTGGAGTTGTGGAGAATGAAGCCCCAGCTGAGAGGGAGACTCAACATCAGTGATCTTCTGTGATTTGCTTTAATGCATCTTTCTCTGTGATAGAGAAATTTGAGGTGTAAGCCCTTGTTAATGCATCTTTCTCTGTGAGAGAAATTTGAGGTGAAAGCCCTTGTTTCCACCCTCTGGGAGTAGCCATGGTGGATGTCATGTTGAGAGACTCCATGATAACATCATGTTGAGAGACTCCGTGATGATTTCTTTGTACTTGTGTTTATCCACCCTTTGGGAGTAGCCATGGTGGACGTCATGTTGAGATGACGACATCACGTTGAGTGACTCCGTGATGGGCACCTGTGCACATATTCTTTTCCATACATGGGAGTAGCCATGATGGACGATATCACGTTGAGTGATTCTGTGATGAGCTCTTTTCCACATATCCATTGTTGGTGTCATGTTGAGAGACTCCATGACATTGGATATCTGGAAGTATTCCTCCCTAGCTAAGAGGGAGTGTTGATGTTATAGCCGCGGACTCCATACTTCCGCGATTTATTTAATGAACAATAAATGGCATATAGCCGTTGGCTATTTATTTATTATTATCGATTTTGTGAAGAGACACATCACTTAAACATTAAATAATATTTGTTAAATGAGGCCGACCTCATCTTGTTATTCGCCACCTTTTATTTGAGTCACAACCTTTCCTTTGGTGGCCAACCTTGCATCTTGAAGGGACGCGCCTTCTCCATCGATCTGTATATAAGGGAGATGTTATTCATTCATTCATCATCATATTCAATTCATTCCATTCTAAGTCAAGTGCAAATTCATCTACAACAGATCGTCTTATTGTTTCAAGATTTTGATATTGTGAGAAGTTGCGATTTGCATCTAGAGAGAGGTGCTGTTGATATTGCATCATATTGGTCTTGTCTTGACCACATTGTAAAAGTGAATTGCTGCTGATTTATCAATATATAAGTGATATTTTGTTGCTGGGTTTTTCTCCCTCAAGTTGGAGGGTTTTCCCAGGGTATATTCTGTGTCAAATTTGTTTAAATTGTTCTATATCTGCTTATTTAATTTCTGATCCTAAAACTAACAGCTTTGTCATGAATATTTGAATCTCCTCACCCATGCATTTCATTCATCCACTCTATCTCTATACCAATCTTTTGCATCTCCAAGTTGAGGGAAGGGAAGGTACATGGTGTCCAAAAAGAGGGCCCTTATGTTGCCTTGCAATTTTTAGTGTTGTTAGTTATGACTTGGACAATGTTTTCAATACTCACCATCTCTACCGTTTCTATGAGGATTGGCAATGAAGTTTGCATCTTTCACTTGCCCTCACAATCAACTACATTCAAAAACATTGCCCCTTGGGGGCACACTGTAGTGATATTAATTAAATGTAGATCGTTACAATATTTCCATCCATTAGAAATAATGGACAGTTTTGTTTTAGCCTATGAATCCCTATTGGTTGTAGTGATGTCTCCATAGAGTGTTTTTCTTTTGCCAATAAGGTGGTGTAAATATTTTCATACCTAGGAGATGTGTAATTTGAGGGTGTTCGATTGATTGAAGTCACAATTTCCCATCAATATGGTGATCACACATAGAGGCCATGGATTCCATTTCATCCTATATTTTACCCAAACCCAGTCAATCTATATCAACAAAGTTGATCGTACTCACAATGGGCTTGGTGAAACTCAAGATATAATGCACACGAGCTCACCAATGATCATCCAAATTCAATGATTTGACCATTTGGGCCCTTTGTGAATTTGCTTGCCTTCACACACTCCAAAGGTTGCTAGTGACCATGGTGCTCAATGCAAGTTGTCTCAAGATGATTGTGTGTGATTTGAATCAAATCTCAACAACCTAATATAGTGTAAAAATTAACAAATAAAATTTTAAAAAAGGTAGATGATATGTCATAAATATATAATTAAATTTTATTTCAAACTTATGGTTAATTAATTTTTTTCTGAAATTTCATAAACTTGCCTTCAATAGGTCCAACTTGAAGGACTTGAAGATGGCTTGTGACATATGATGGTTTGTCACGAACATTTGAATCTCCTCACCTTCATTATACATTTCTTTCACCCACTCTATCTCTATGCCAATCCTTTGCATTGCCAAGTTGAGGGTATGGAAGGTACATTTGCGCAAAAAATGGGCCCTTATGGTGCCTTGACCAATAAATTTGCTGCCTTGCAATTTTTAGCATTGCCAGTTATGACTTGGACAATGTTTTTAACATCCACCATCTCTATTGTTTCTATGAGGATTTTGGCAATGAAGTTGGCATCCTTCACTTGCTTCTCACAATTAACCACCTTCAAAAACATTATCCTTTCGCGGCATTTGTAATAATATTTTAAAGGATGATTTTGACATTGTTTCCATCCATTAGAAATAATGGACAATTTTGTTTCAGCCCATGAATCCTTGATTGGTTGTAGTGATGTCTCTACAAAGTGTCTTTCTTTTGTGAATAAGGTGATGCACATATTCTCATACCTAGGAGATGTGTAATTTGATTCGACTGATTGAAGTCATCATTTCCCACCACTATGGTGATCACACGGGGTTGAAAGGAAGCCCATTAAGATATATGCAACCCATAGTGTGCTCATTTGCAATGTTCCTCGCTTCATTTTGAAATGTTGTATTCTGTAGCGTCCCTTGCCAAATTGAACGATAATTTTTCCAAACACTTAATATGACATATTTCATTTGTCAATTAAGTAGACACAAACTGGTAATGTTTTCTGAGCAATTTGCCATAATAAATATGGTGGATTTTAACATATATTCATTTGCAAGGCATAACACATCACTGTATTTTGCAGTATAATGAACAACAGCTCCAAAACAATTGAAAGTTGAGAATACAGTGACTGAAACAGACTTGCACTTTATTTAATCAAACCCCACACACTTCATAGGATGTATTACAAAGCATCATTTAAAAGGACTGTAACAACACTAATTTCATCAACTTCTGAGCATAGATAAGTCTGATTACCAAGTATATCAACCTAGATTTAGCTACAGCAGCATATAATTGGACTTTCCTATCATATCCTATGATATTGGACCAAACTACAAACCAGATACATGAATATATTTGTGCCCAACATTACAATGATAGACCCTTCACTTGAATACCTCTTGACTACAATAAAATTGCACAGTAGTAATCAAATACGATTGCAGAAAATACACTAGTTTCTGAGTATAAATAGGACCGATTACAATGACAGAGAATTCAGATTATGACAGCAGGTTTATTACACTTTTCTGTGCAAGAATATGACTGAAATACATAAACAACAGACTCAGATTTGACACAGCAGTCAATAGATTTAATACTTTTCATAGATCAAGACATTCATGATTCTTACTATGTCAACTACATAAGTGAAATGCACTCAGACCTGGATAGTATGCTGTCCCAAGCCCAGATTAAGCATCAAACTATTGCAGGAATGTCTCAAGACTGTCACAGGCTTTAGAAAACACCATGTAATCTGCCCAATTCACCAGCTTCATGCCAAACAACCCTCATGGGATGTATACAAGTGCAGGGTGTGATCTAGTACTCACTGTAGCGTCACTGTAGCAGCAAGATGAATTTCAATTCAAACCCTCTTCATAAATCTGAACAATGATCTCAAATTCATCCCTTTAGAAACCCTCGCCAATAAATGCAATAATAAATTAGCTATTGCATTATTCAGAAGCCCTTACTGCAATAATAAATCAGCTATTGCAATAATTCAGACCCTTATTCAGAATTGCAATAATACATCAGCTATTGCAATTATTCAAACCCTTGCAGCAATAAACCAGCTATTGCAATGATTCAGAAACATGCAATAATACATTAGTTATTGCATAAATTACTTAGCTTCTCAGGCAAGCAGATTTGCAACTTCAACCTTTAGAATTATCTCCAATGGAGATTCATGAATTTGCTTGAATGCTCAAGTGTGAATTCTGAATGAATCCACCAATGTGTTTCCTGACTGATAACACCATTAAATCTCCCGACTGTATATTGCAACAACGAAGAGATTGTAAGCCAAGAGGGATTTCGTCCTCAAAGCCCTTGGAAAGCCAATCTCTCAATGAGACCGAAATTCATTAACAATTTTCTCTCCACCAAGCCCCCACTCCCAAATGAGCTCTCAACTCCCCTTTTATAAAGAACTCCTTGATCTTCTAGAAAGACCCAAGAAGAGTGTTCAACAAGCTTTTAGAAGAATATTTTAATATTCCTTGATGTGACTCTTTGATGTGACCTCTTGATGTGTCCCCTTGATGTGACCCCTTGATGTTACCCTTTGATGTGACTCCTTGATGTGACATCTAATACTTAAGTCACTTTTTGAAGATATATTAATAAAGTGACTTTATTAATTTATCATTAAAGTATGTCACTTTTTAACCTTTTAATATAATTATTTAATATTACACTTTTGACTTTGCACTTTTTGCCTAGTAACATTAAATAATTAAAATAGTGATTATTCCTTAAGATGGCTGGAAAACGGAGACATTACATATTCAATGGGCCTCTTTTACAAGAAAGAGAGGAGTGATCATCTTTGTCGGAGGATAGTGTTGCAAAAAAGGATGTGCGACAACAACAATTGGAGATCTCAAAGATGCTCTATGTGGCTTACATGATACTTTCTTAGATAAAGGATGAGCTCTTAATTTTACTTCCACTTCAATATTAGCTTCTTCCTCCTTGATATATGAGAGAATTTGCTCCTTGCCAACCCTTTTGAGTTTGGCCATGGACAAAATTTGATTCTTTGGCTGCCTATAGCACATAAATGAAATTTCACTTGAATATACAAGCACTTATACTCGCTATGACATTGAGGACAATGCCAAAGAGAACCCCACCTCCAAGAAGTTGCTCAATGATTGTAACATGTTGCCAAAGAGTTGATGCTTGGTCAAATTTGAATGGCCTATCTGTCCTTGGGCCCACTGAACTAGAACTAGTAGCAACCATTTTGTATGGATTCGTCTAACAAAAATTTAAAAAATTCAAAATGTAACCTTCTGGTACGTTAACTTAAACAAATTGAACAAAACAAAAAATAAAACAAGAATACAACCCTACAATACATCTAGAGGAAATAAAAGTGAATAACAATTTAAAAAAAGTCAAAAAGTTTGAAAAAATCATGGGAAGCTTGAAACAAAGCTAAAGAATCTTGGAAAAAAATAAAAAATAAACTTTTCTTTGATTGTTAAATCTCCTTAGTACAAGCTAGTTGTTTCCTGTAGCACTTAGCAAACACACTTTGCATCTTTGCAATCCTTCACCACTGAAAAAAACCAGCAAGCTTGAGCCATGAAAGAAGTTGGAATGATAGTAGATGTTTTTGTGTCTTGTGCTTATCAAATGAGGGATCTTGAGTAACTTTTAGTCAATTTAGGGTTTAAAAATGCATTTAAGAGCTACATTTACAGAGAAAAATGTGTTTACAAAAGAAAAAAAGCATTTTTAAAAATTTCTGGGCGTTGCTGCCTGGAGGTCCCCTTGGGTACCCCTTAGTATGCCCTAGGCAAACCTGAGCCAGATACGGGGGCCATTCTTGGTGAACCTGGTATGTTAGCTTTTATTACTTGTATAGTTTGAGTTAGTGTTTAGTTCATATTTTCTTGTAATGGCCCTTTTGTGGTAGGTTGTTTTCTCAAAGTTTATTGTTCCATTTTGTATATTTTCTCTTGGTTGCAAACTAGAGGGCCTTGCCTCATGAGTTGGATTCTGAAAGGAACTCTAGACCATCTATAGAGTTGAGTATTTGGTCTTTTACTACTTGTTTTGGTACCAAAATGAAAATGTTTATGGTACTTTGTCCTGCTTTGTACAGTTGAAGGACTGATGAACTGGTGTAATTTGAAACATGATGTTTCCTTCAGGCTTCCTTTGACAAGGTACTCTATGATAGTTATATCAGGGGAGCAAGGCAGGAAAAGCATAAGTGATTGTTGTTGTTCTGGGTGAGTCTAGTTGTGTACTGTCAACTTATTCTAACTAAAATAGTTCTAGTATGGTAATGAGGATAATCTACTTCCATCTATGTAGTTGAGTATTTTGTCTCTTCCTACTTGTTTGAACACTAGTAATACCAAAATGAAAATGTTTATGGTACTTTGTCCTGCTTTGCACAATTGAAGGAAAGGTTAACTGGTGTGAGTCAAAGTATGATATTGTCTTCAGGCCTCATTTGACAGGGTTTTCTATTATAGTTATATCATGGGAGCAAGGCAGGAAGGGCATAAGTGATTGTTGTTGTTTTGGGGTAGTCTAGTTGTGTGCTGCCAACTTATTCTAACTAAATTAATTTTAGTATGGTAATGAGGATTATGTATTTTCCATGTCTGGGACGATGCCCTTAATGAGAATAATTCATTTCTTATGCTAGATCTTTGGATATCCTTGAGATACTATTGACAAGGAGGAAAGGTTGAGGGACAAAAATGTAAAAACCTTGAATGTAGGTTTCTTGAAAGAACTAATTCTAGTAATTCAAATTTCACTATAATCATCATGTCAGAAGTGTGCGGAGGGAGGGTTCTTTACATATCCTGTACTTGTAGGTCCTGCATAAAGTCTATCTGTTTTAGAAAAATTATTGATATGGTTTGATATTACTGTTAGTGTTTTATAGCTTCGGGAGCTATTTTCCCCTTGTTTAAGGCAAGTCGGCCTTCCTGTTACAAATTATATTTTATATTTTATATTTATCAAAGAGGCTGACCTAGATGAAGAGTCGTCTAGTTTGGAATATATACAAGATGATGATCATTCATTCAATCATCAATTCATTCTCATTTTCATTCGCATTTTCTCAAGGAGTTCGCACTTAGCAACAGATTGCCATCTTTAGAAGCAGATCAGATTTCAAGAAGATTTATATTCAGTTGTATCAAGAAGAGATTTTCATCATTTATTGTATCAAGTTCGCCCTTGAGAAGGGTGTAATTTGTAAAGCAGATTTCTGTCTTATTCGTCCTATATATAAGAGATATATTTTGCTGGGTTTGCTTCCCTTGAGAAGGAAGGTTTTCCCAGGTTAAACTGCTGTGTTCATTTATCTTATGTGTTGCATTATTTATTGCTTACATTTCTGATCTAAAACTAACATGGTATCAGAGCGGGTCTAAGAAAAGATCTGATCAGATTTGCTTAAGTAGTCAAGTCAACTTTTCATCTAGGGCAGGTCTTGAAGTATTGCAGATCTGAGGTTGCAAATTATTACAGACCTAAGGGAAGATCTTTGAAGGTGAATTTGTGCGGAAAAAGAAGATGGTGAGTGGTGTCAAGGTAGAAGATAGGCTTGATGGAGCTTCAAACTTCAACTCTTGGAAACCCATGGTACTCATTGCATTAGAAGAGAATGATCTTGATTTCGTGGAAAGTGATATGCTCAAGCCTACCGATGATACTGAGAAAATCTAGTGGAAGAAAAATGGCACAAAGGCTAGAAAGATCATGATAGACTCTGTGATGAATCACCTAGTACCAATCATCTCCAAGTTGAAGACAGCTAAAGAAATGTTTGATACTCTAAAAGGATTGTATGAGATCAACAACACCAGTAGAGCCCTTGCTTTGAGACAACAACTTCATCATGTAAAAATGGCTAAAATGATTCAGTCATCTCATTCTTTATGAAGATTGCTGATTTGAGAGATTAGTTGAGCACTATTGGGGATATAATTGCAGACATAGATCTTGCTATGCTGGCACTAAATGGTCTTCCTCAATTTTGGGAACCCTTTATTTAGAGCATCAGTTGGAGATCCAAGTTGCCCAAGTTTGATCGTCTTTGAGTTGATTGTATTCAAGAAGAGTCCTATTGATGCGTGTTTTATGACACACAAAACATTTTAGAACAAAGTGTCACAGACGCTCTATTCTCTCTTGAAAAACTACTTCCTATGCTAAGATTGCAAGTGAGGTCATAGGGTAATTCCAATGTTTAAGATGAACGCGGATAGGCTCTGTGGTATGGATGTGATTTGCTGTGGGCACAAGTAAGATTTTGCAAGTTATTCGGAAAAGTGGAGACATAAATGCAGTACCATTTTGGGTTTTTTGATTTTATAAAAAAAAAAAGTGAAAAAAGATTTAGGGTTTAGGGACTCTACACTACTCCTAAGAATTCAAGAGAAGACGAAGACTAAGTGAAACCAAATAAACCATACTCTGTTTCGCCACGTTCAACGACAACTACGCAGAGCAAGTGCAATCTTCTAGGAATGTGCTTGTGATTTTCACGTGATAAATAATTGCCATTAGATTGAACAACAATTATTAAAACATAAGTTAAGCATCCACAGTAAAGCTCAGTCTAACTTTGCACATTGAGTGAAATCATCCACCCAAAGAAAGTATGAGCTCAGTTTCACTAATCTCCGTTATCAATCAATCATTCTTCTAACATACATTTTAATTCAAATCTGCTAAGCGAAAAAGAAAATATGCGACCATGCAACTATTCAACAATCAAGTACTCAAAGCACCTCATGCATTTGAACTTCATTATCAAAGTAGCTTTTTCACAACAATCTCATAAAAACTCTCTCTTTATTTCTAACTATCTCAAATCTGCTCTAACTTTTAATCTCCTCTAATCTATTGTCTATATCTCTATCATCTAATTAATTTCTAATCTAATCTGAAATGAGAGAGTGAGGGGGGGTTTATATAGTTTTTCAAGATTACAAAGAATGGCCGAGATTGATTCAAGATCAATGGCCAAGATTAAATGGAACTAAACCCTAATTAGGGTTTCCAAAACCACAATCAGTTAACTGAAGAGAACACTAGACAACTGGAGTGTCATCCTTATCCACTTGTGCAGCCTCACGTTCGGCGAACCTAGACACTATCAGGTCGACCTCCTCCATGGCAATGTCGGGCAGCACGCTGATGTTGTACTCCAGCAAATCCAAGTTCTCGGCACATTTTGCAAACATAGTCGCCCATGCTGGCTCCTGCAGCAAGAAAGAACTTCTGATGGCCATGAATTCGAACACTTTGGTGAATCCTTCTTTCATGATTGGCCCGGTGGTGGAGAAAACTTTATGTACTTGCTCTTTCAAACTCCTTGGCCGCAAGTGTTTCCTTCGGACAACCTCCTTGTCTAGCATAGCTGCAGCCATCTCATAGATTTTTCTTTGAATTTCCTTTACTTGTTCTTCAACTCTACCACTATCCTGCTGCACCTTTTCGAGGACTCCTTTCCTTGAGATTAAGGCATAGTACCATCCATTGAAGTCATATGCAGCTCCAGCCTCGATAACCTTGTCTTCAATCAATCTTTGCTTTGAAATGCCCTTTAGTTCCCGGATGCATGGGATGATCCTGCTCTGAATATCCTCGAGACTTCTCCATGACTCCGCAAGATCTGCAACTCGTGAAAGCATGAAGGAAGCCTGTTCATTCACTTGCGCCAACTTTTCTGCAAATATCAACGCCTCTTCTTTCCTTCCAATCATCCAGTCTTTAGCCTCCCTCGCTGTTGTCAATTCCTCTTCGAAGTTTGCACTTGGTTCTTGTGAAGCATTTGGAGGTAAAGGCGCCACTTGCTCACCTTCGTTTAGTGGCTTGGTCAGGTGCTGGATATAGCCTTTTAGGCGTTGAATTTCTTTCTTGTACTCCTTTTTCTTGGCAACTTCTTTTTCTAATCTGGCCTTGATGGTGGCCACGGAATTATCCAAGTCTTCGACTTCCTGCTCTTTTGTTGCTGGACCCATGTCGACAGTTGTGATAGCATATTCCTCAGGAGCAATCTCGTCTTGAAACTTGTCGGCTGCAGGCACTGCAATTTGCACCGTGCGATTTCCAGCTTCATCTCTCTGGATGGTAGAGAACTTTTTGGCCTTCTTCCTTGGGGCAGTTTGCTCTAATCTGGCCAGAAAATCTGTGTCATTGTCCTCCTCAGGGACCTCCACTGGCGCTTTTCTTTTCAATCTTTCCCTCAGCCATTCTGGTACTGTTGGCTGTTCAATTATGTCCTCTTGATTTTGGACGTCCTGCATGTCCTGTACTTCCTGATCTTCTTGAATTTCTGGCATACTTTGAATTTCTTGGACCAACTGCATATCCTGGATCTCCTGGACGGATGGGTCCTCTTGAATGCCTTTGAGGGCGGAAATCATTCCTTCCTCGAATTCTCTATCCTCGATGTCCGTGTCGTTATCCGATCCTAAGATTTCTGTGCTTGCTGGAGAGGGTTGATCATCATCTTCTACTTGGATTGGCTCTATATTTTCAACTGGAGAAGGGATCCTGGCATTCTCCAAAGATTCTTTATCCAAGGCAAGCATTTCTTCTATGTTCCTAGAAGTGGCCGACTGGAGGGGTCTGGACTTGTGTTTCTTCCGCGTAGGCCCTTCATCTATCTCTTTACCCTTGTCTTGCCTTGCAGTTTTATCGGCTTCTTTCCTCTTCTTCGAGTTGGTAGCATCTATTGGTCCATCTCCACGAGATGCACCGGCGTTTGAAGAACATGACTCTGTGTCTCCCATCAACTCATAGGTAAATTGCACATTTCTCTGTTTTAGGACCTCTACTTGACGATCTATCCACCACTGAGAGTACTTGAAAACAGGGCGCATCAAAGTGGATAGATCACCCATCTCAGGCTCAAACCATTTTATAGGCGGTAGTGGCTCATTTTCCATGAAGCCTGGCTGCACATATATTCCATCCTCTTGTAGTTGGTCAGGTATTTTGAAGAGCTCTGTCGCCCTTATCATGCTTAATGGCAGCCTTGACCATAACCTTCTCCTTACGTCATATTCATCGGCTGCGTTGGCCCAGAAGTTCTCTAAGTCAACCCGATGTTTATACCTTTCTCCGTCCACAGTTTTGATGTGATGGAGCGGATCGAAGTTGTTCCTAGATTTGTATGAGATGAATGGATATTGCTGAATCTCCAGTCGAGCAACCTCTGCTGCTTGTGCTGTCGGGCATGACTCCATGTTGCCGATGAAAAAGGGGAAGGTGACAGCAGCTTTTTGCTTAGGCCTTTGGATGTTCTGATATGTTTCTAGTTGCCTTAGCACTTCCAGCAATACCATCCTGTTAGTCGGATAGACAGGCAGCCTATAAGGATTTCCGGAAAATCCTTGGATTCTGATGTAGGTGAACTTAGGATATTGAATAAACCAGAATCCATACCGGCTGATCAGGCTCTTGGCTTCATGCGAGAGTCTTTGTTGAGTTCCGCCTTGAAGAAGCCGGGTGATATACATCAAAAATGCATCATGAGCTCTCCGGAAGTGGGACTTCTCTTTCAGCTGCAGCTGTGGGTAGCAATCGTAGACTTTCAATTTCCCCTCGCCATTGCCGACCACGCCTTTGCATGTCAAGCCAGGATACTTATAGTATCTTGCGAGTGAATATACAATGTATGAGCTCATGTGGAAAATTTTGGTCTGCTCAAAGTTGACCAACTGTTCGTGCAAGCTGTCGCTAATCATCCGGGACCAATTGAACATTTTGACTCCAGTGATTATCTCATCAATAAAATAGTACATCCAATCTTCGAAAGGAGCACCGTGGGCACTGCCTACCATTCTGTTAAGTAGCAGAACAATATCACCATATTCCTCTTTGAAGTGGGTTCTAATCAATTTTTTCGGCATCTTGCTTGCAGTAGGCTTTGGTTTTAATAACCAATTCTTGTTTATGTTGGATGCACAGAGATCCTTCTGACTTTGATAAAGTTTGAGTGCATCTTGCTTGGTGCGATATGATGTTCGGTTGTACACTGGAATGCCAAAAGTCTCCTGGATTGCTGGCTCGGACAAGTAGGCAAGGACCCTTCCGTCAGGAGCTTCTATCTGTCTGTCTTGCGCATTGTAATGTAGTGCGCATTCTGCCATCAGCTCAGGACATTCTTTTGCTGGTGGAAATCCAGCTGCATGGACGATTCCGTTGCGCATCATCCTCATGGCGATTGGTGTAGGCAAACGTCCGTCAGTCCCGTACATTCTCTTTCGGAAGTCTTCAAGATCTACGTGGCCAAGATCAGTGTCTAGAACGTGCTCCCACTTGGACTTAATCTTTGATTGAGTTTGGACACCTTTGCTTGCAAATTTCATCTTGGCTGCTTCGAAAAATAGATCTGCAAGAGAAGGAAGAAAGGAAAATCAGAATTCGACATTAAAATCAGTTTGAAAGAACATTCCAGCTGGTAATCAGATTAGACTTCGCGAAAAATAACAAGCTGGAAAGAAAAATAAATGGTGAAGTATCATGTTAACATGAAATGGACAAGAAAAATCTGCCTTGTGACTTCTTGGAGACGTGATCACGATCACAATGCAAGCTGATAACAGAATATTTCTTTCACTTTGCTGCGAATTTCTTCAACCTTTTGCCTTAAACAATTTTCCTCTCACCACTTTTCTTCTCAAAATCGAGTGATTGCACAAATGAAAAACGAAATCACTTATAGAAGTGAGAGGGTCGATCATTTTAGTAAATTTGCAATGTTTCCTTTGAATCAAGTTTGAACTCATCTTTCACTTTGCTTTAAGATGGCAAGTTTTATCCTTAGTAATCTCGTCCGGGAAAGTTTCTAATTTCATTTCCAGTTTAACAAAGATCTTTATCTTTCTTTCCAATTTCGAAATCTTCAAGACTTATCTCTTTTTGGTGTTGGAAAATAAATGATTAAAATAATTAAAATAATTATTTTATGTGTCCATTCCAACCCATTCGTTTTATGGCGAATTATTTTTGATTTTTGAAAATTTCCTTGCCAATGCCTTAGGCGAATTTTTACTTTTTGTCCAATTTTATCCAATTTATTTGTCCATGATTTTTTGATCGTTTCCCAAAAATATTTGGCCATGTCCAATTTTATTTGGCCATAAATATTTCTCGTTTGACATTTTTCTAACCATGTCCAACTTTTTCCTAGCCATGCCCAATATTTTTATAGCCATAACTTGTATCTTGCCCAAAATTCTTTTGATGTTCCGCAATTTATCTTGCCATGTCCGATTTTATTTTGCCATTTGTTTGATTTTTTCCACAATTTTTCTAGCCATGGCGAAGATTTTCTTTAGTCACATGCACATTTTAATTTTTCAAAGGTTCACACTTAGGCAAAATTTTAATTTTTTTCACTTTCTTAACATGGCGGACCTTGGCCTTGAGATGGCCATTTAACATTTTGGCTAGGCGGACTTTGCCTTGTGGTTGACCACTTCACTCTTTGGTTGGGCGGACTTAGTCATTTTTCTTGCCATTTCATCCTTCCTTGGCTACGCCTTAGCCAAATTTCTGTTTTGCTCAAGGGGCGGACTTCCTTACTTTGTTTGCCACTTACCATCTCTAGCTGGGCGGACTTTAACCTTTTCTTGGCCATTCACTTTATGCCTAGGGCGGACTTTAAGTCTTGGCTTGCCACTTTGGAGGGCGGACTTGCTAGTTTCCATTGCCACTTTCTTTGGGCGGACTTTGGCTTCTTTCTTGCCATTTGACATTTTCCTCAAGGTGATTTGACTGTTTTTCATACCATTGCTAACTTTGGAGGGCGGACTTCCTTGAATGTTTAGCCATTGTCCAATATTCAAGGCGGACTTCCTTGAATCTGTTGCCAATCACCTCATGGACAGGGCGGGGTTCCTTGTTTTGCTTGCCACTTGACACTTATCTCAAGGGCGGACTTCAGCTTATGCCTGGCCATGGCCTCATTTTCTTAGACATTTTCTTCTTTCTTCATGGGCGGACTTCAGCTGTAACCTGGCCATTCACTTTTCCATTCTAGACAGGGGCGGACTTCATCTCATTGTTGGCCATTGCTCAGATTTTTATGCCATTGTCTCTTCTTGCCTGGGCGGACTTGCTCAGATCTGGTGCCATTGCCAACCTTTAGCTGAAGCTTCACCATTGACTGTGAGCTGAAAGTCTTCCATACTTAGGCGAATATCTCAGTTTCCTCCATGGAGAATGTTCAGATTTTCCCATGAACTGTTCAAATTTCTCACAAATTTCCAGATTTCTTGATGGATTTCATGAATTTTACCAATTTATTGATGAATTCATCATCTCATTCACCATTTTCTGTGCTCTTTACCAGATTTCTCTGTGATTTTCCAGAATTTCTCACCATTTTTGAACAAATTTTCCAGATTTTTTGAACTTTTTATGTGATTTTCCAGATTTTTGCCAAAATTTCAAAAAATCTTCGAATCGATTTTCTGAGAGTTTCGTTGCTCGTTTCGAACTTCTGAGTGCGTTTTCGAAACTCGTGGCTTTCTAAAAATAGAAATTTTCCAAAAATAGCAACTTTCCAAAAATAGACCCTAAAAAATAGGGATCCCAGAATTGCCCAAAAGTGCCAAAAAAGTAGGTCCTAAAAAATAGGGGGCCCGGGGTGAGAAACCCTAAAAATTTGGAGGTGTTAGAATCGACCGAAACGACAGTCGATCTTCGTCTCCCAGGCCTTCTAAGCACGATGGTGGCGTTTATGCACTGATCCAGGCTAGAACTCACTGACTCGACTCGGGTGACCGTTCAAAATTAAGACTCAAAACCCCCAAACGAAGAGCAGACAAAACGAGGCACGCGAAAGCAAAACCCTAAAAAGCAAACAACAAGGGTCCCCATTTGCAATGGGGCGAGGTGTGAATTAGGTCACAACAAGTCCAGGTTGGAAGCAAGAGGAATTGGGCGAAACTATCATGATGTAGAAAATCAAGTTCTTGCTACACATACTTCTAGAGAAAGAGACAAAGGAAGAAAGAGGAATAGAGATAGAGAATTAGATTCTGCCCCAGAATCGAAGAAGGATCTCTCTCACATTCAATGTTTCAGGTGTGACAAGTACAGTCACTTTGCTCGAGATTGCAAATTAAGGTCTACACAACATGTTTCTTCTGCGGAAATTGACATAGGGACAACTCAAAAGGAGCCAAGCTCTAAAGTCAATTCAGAAGGTTTCTTATTCTAAAGTCGATCAAGAGGAGGAATTAACATTCAGAGGGAGTTTGACAAACCAATAGAGGCAACCTTGGACGAGGAGGTCAGGAGGTTGATGCCGTACTTGGAGCTTCAGAGGGAGTCACATCATCATGAAGACTTGTTGTAATGTATCTTTCTTTGAGACGGAGAAATGAGGTGAAAGCCCTTGTAGTGTATATTTCTTCGAGACGGAGAAATATGAGGTGAAAGCCCTTGTAGCGTATATTTCTCTGAGACAGAGAAATATGAGGTGAAAGCCCTTGTAGCGTATATTTCTCTAAGACGGAGAAATATGAGGTGAAAGCCCTTGTAGCGTATATTTCTCTGAGACAGGAGAAATATGAGGTGAAAACCCTTGTAGCGTATATTTCTCTGAGACGGAGAAATATGAGGTGAAAGCCCTTGTAGTGTATATTTCTCTGAGACGGAGAAATATGAGGTGTGAGCCCTTGTTCATCTCTAAGACTGAGGTGAGACATCATGTTGAGAGACTCCATGACAACATCACATTGAGAGACTCTGTGATGGACTTTTGTACTTCTCTGAGACTGAGATGTGGGTGTAGCTATTATGAGCGTCATGTTGAGAGACTCCATGACGAGGATATCTGGAAAATACCTCCCTAACTAAGAGGGAGTGTTAGTGTTTTATAGCTTCGGGAGCTATTTTCCCCTTGTTTAAGGCAAGTCGGCCTTCCTATTACAAATTATATTTTTTAGTTTTTATTTATCAAAGAGGCCGACCTAGATGAAGAGTTGTCTAGTTTGGTATATATACAAGATGATGATCATTCATTCAATCATCAATTCATTCTCATTTTCATTCGCATTTTCTCAAGAAGGAGTTCGCACTTAGCAGCAGATCGCCATTTTTAGAAGCAGATCAGATTTCAAGAAGATTTATATTCAGTTGTATCAAGAAGAGATTTTCATCATTTATTGTATCAAGTTCGCCCTTGAGAAGGGTGTGATTTGTAAAGCAGATTTCTGCTCTTATTCGTCCTATATATAAGAGACATATTTTGCCGGGTTTTTCTCCCTCAAGGAGGAGGGTTTTCCCAGGTTAAACTGCTGTGTTCATTTGTCTTATGTGTTGCATTATTTATTGCTTATATTTCTGATCTAAAACTAACATTGTTTTAGAAAAATTATTGATATGGTTTTATATTACCGTTATAGAGTGCCGTCCCTATGCATAGAATATTTGTTCACAAACCACAAGTATGAGCATGAAGAATGACCAATGCAAAACCTTTGTGTAGACAGGTGCTCCTTCAATTTCCTTAATGGTTTTCCTGTTGGGATATTTTTGCTGACTAATATGGGGTCCATCTGATTTGTTACTGCCTAGTTTTCTTAATAAAAAATAGAATATAATGGTCGGAGTTGCCGAAAAAGAATGGCTTGAAGGTAATCTCTGGTCCAATGGGAAATGGTAGAGCATCAGCAAACAATGTGACACATCAATCCAAAGGCTTTAGGTATTTCCATTCAGATATAACATGAATATTTTATACAGCAGAAAATAAAGAAATAACAACAGCAATAAATGGTCATAAATGTAGCTTAAATATGAGTTATACAATAGTTGTTAGGGTTGACATAATAGAGAGAAAGGCACACTGAATAACAACTTCAAGAAGCTGATGTCATCATTCTGTACAGGTATGCAACATGCCTATAGAATACAGAGATGCAAATCTTCACTTTGCTGTAGACATCTGTTTGCATGACTGTCACAACTATATGGAGGTTTGTCTCCTAAAATGTTTTTGTAAGATATTATTGAACATTGAAACTCATTTCTGGAGTTGCACACAATTGGCTTCACATATTTGTACACTACATTTAGATCACAAAATATTTCGTTTTAATGTTCTAGATTTGCTTGTAGGATCTGTTCATCTATAATATATATGGAGCTTTCCCCCCCAAAATGACAATGTAACAGAAAACACACTAAAATACACTTTTTGGTTTACTGATATCATCAGTCTGGTAAGCTGATGTCACAGGTCCATCCAGCACAGCCAGGGTACACAGATTCTTACTTTTTGTGTTACAGACCGATATCAGGTCTAGTGTAGTTAACCAGAGTCCAAATTGCAATTGATAAAGTAATGATATTTATGGTTGTGAGAAATCCAATTTGTGACAGATCACTTGAAGTAGGCAGGATGTTGGTTGGCACCAGCAACCAATAATATTCATTAAATCTAGCCCAAAATGTTATTTTCTTATACTTTTTGAATCTAGTCATGATATATGGTACAGAAAGTTCCTGCCATCTCTGCTATGCTATGTTTTGGGTATTGTTTTTATTTCATTTTCTTATATTCTTTCTTGCTTAATGGCTAAAATGACTTGTAAATTTTACCAGATGGAATTTGTGAAAAGAATTCAGTCATCCATAAGCTTTATTTTCTTAGCTGTACAAGTCAAAATGTAGGTTTATTTATTCATTGTGCTCCACAAAATGATTCTGATACTTTTGCATCTGTTTGTTGAATATTCCAGTGATCCATTATTAACTGATATATCTGATTTACATTCATTGAGCATGATTGAATTTGTTGATAATTAACTTAATTTTTGCAGCTTATGTGATCTTGGTGGACAACTCCTATATATGTTGGGATGTTCCAAGGTTCTTTATAGAATTGCTTTCATTTTTGTTACATAGTGTATCATTTTTTAAAATTCTAGCACACCTCCCCAAAATGAAAACATTTATAGTTAAATCATGTTGGATCAACCATAGAAGCATAAATTCTCAAAAAGTTGCAAAAATCCCGATTTAAAAAAAATCTCCAATTGAAACGATATTCTCCCCAAATCCTGATTTAATCAGCCATGATTTTCAATGATGTTTAATGCTTTTTAAGGGTTTAAATCACATAAAAATTGCTGAAAAATTGTGAAAAATCGCCTAACCAACCTGTCATGAAACCCTAACCACACAAAATTGCTATTTAATTGGGTGTTCTTGTTGATTTTTACCACAAAATTGAATGCTGGCCTTCGGGATGTGGTTCACCATCAAAGATTCGCTAGATTTCATCAGGTTGCTGAGGCAAATCGTAGGTAGGCGACTTTGAATGGACACATATTTCTTATAGATGTTAAGGACATTAAAATAGAGACTCATTCTTTGGTATGCTTCTACTTTTGATGTTAAGGACATTAACATGGAATGGATAAGAGACGTGTTGCTTTTTTCTCTATATTCCACACTACTATCATTTGCCTTAGGCTCGTAGTAATTTTTCATGTATATAAATCCAAAGACACAATTTAGTGGGAAATAGTAGATAATGTCTTAAATATTAAGTAAGACTTCTATCTTATTTTTTTAACATACCCGAACCTTATGAGTACTTGCCAAAAGTAAATATAGAAAGCTGGACTAAATTGAAATGAAACTCTATTGGCTTGATATCAACCTAAAGAGGTTTGTTTTCTTGGAATTCTTGTGATCTTGACTATTCAAAAGAATTTTAACATTTCAATTGTCAACAATAATACCAAGGTGGTTGTTCAGGTTATCAAGGTTAGGCTGGGACAAATTTCCTTTCCAAATGCTAACAAAGTGTGATAATTTTGAGCTTCAATTTGACACTAGCAATGAAGTTTTAATGACAAGCAGGTAGGGTAGTAACAATTGTATAATAAAGTGGGAAACATAAGTATATACATAATAGTATATAGACATTGTGGACCCGGAAGCAAAATGGTTCCTATCGGAAAGATAAAAATCATCTTGTAGTGTTGAAAAAAATGAACTGTAGCAGTATTTTATATCAAAATGAAGGATTGTTTTGGTTATATTTAAATTTCCTATATATTTTGCAGGCTTAATGCTTTGTTAATTGGTGAAACTCACTACTTAAATGCATTCCTTGCACTTGTTAGGGAGCTACATTCCATTTAGGATTGTCATATACATAGACGTTTAGAAGGCCTGCAAGGAGTACAATAGCAGTACATGAATGCTTTAGACACCTACAATGTAGCATTCATGCATGTTAAATAAGTACTAGGCAAACGAATGCATGCCTTGGGAGAATTCATGCCCTAGTCTTGTGGGCTTATCTTAATCCCTCTTGAAGAAGGCCTCATATATTTTCTCATTAATGATCCAAATAGATTTCAACAAATGTCCCATTGAAAGGAAATGTTCCTCATGCTTTGATTTTCCATTGAAAATTGTATCTATAATCTCACAAATTCTCAACTCAAAGTCCATCAATGTTTTTAACTCCATCATCCACTTATACGCAAAATCAAGGAAAATTTACTTGAATAATAATATAGCTAAAATTGTGGCTCAAATAGTTGCTCTCTTCTTTTGTACTAGCAGGTCTTTATTATCTAATAAAAAAATATTTAACACTCCTTTTAATTTTTTACAAATCTGCTAAAAGAGTTATCAATGAGAACATTTCAATATCGTTTATGATCTATTGAGATTTAAGATTCTATTTCAAAAACATTTTCTATTACTCTAGCTTGAGCTATTTGATTCAGAACCTATGAAGTTGAACTTTGCAATTGCTTCCTTTGTCATATAATTTCCTTTCACACTCTTCATATAGTTCTCTTTGACACTATTCTAGAAATTGCAAGTACTGTTAAATCACAAATATGAACCAGTTGATTCCTGTTTTGTAATTTATGATGTTTGCTTAGCAAAGGAAAATTGTCTTTTAGTTGACTTTCTTGAGCCTGGGGATTTTTAAATCCTAGAGGCCAACTTGGATAGTCATGAGGTTGAATGACTTAGGAGAGGCTCTGAACCAAGAGCTTCATCATCAAGACCTACAGCCCTCTAGCAAAACTCTATTTGTAGTTGCAAGAGTCATTGGCTACGTTTGATTTTTTGGAACTTTCTACTTAGTTTATAGGTTGACTTTGTACAAACTATATTGTAGTTGAAATTTTGTCATTTGTAACCATCTAGTTATTATTTATACACTATGAAGTATATTTTGTGCAATGCAATGCAATGTAATCAGCGATATGAATATAAACAACAAAATCCTATTTTCTACAATTCATGGGTCAGAATCTCTATTTTATTTGCTCTCTATATCTGTATGATATGGAAATGCTCTTAAATTTAAAAAAAAATAGTTTCTCTTTTTCCACAATTTTTTACTTTTTTAAAATCCATTTTTTATCAAATTTTTCAAAAAATCTTATACTTTTGGTTTGCCAATTTTTTCTCCAAACGACTTTTGCTGCTATGGGATCAACTGTACTCAAATGTCAATATTGCAAAGTGGAAGTCAAATCAAAGCTTTTATATATATTTTCATAATACATATTTTTTGCCCTTAATGAATAGGATAAATTTTTTTTCTTTTTTGGGTTAACGGGGTTTGGCAGCTTGTGCTCCCTTTCTATTTATGAAAGCAAATACTTTCATAGATGTGATAATTCCAGGCATATATATGCCACAAGTTTGAAAATTTCTACCATACTATGGGTCCACAGCCTGAACTGACCTTTGGGCAGGCCAATTGTTGTTACAAAACAGTTCTAATAAAAACTGCTTTACTGCGACAACCCTAGGACTGCCTAAATACTGTAGCATCTAACTGGGTAAGCCTTTACATTATGTTGGTAGTCAAAATTTGCCACAGATATAGCCAAAATGGGTGCTTAGATTCAGCTTCTGTAGGCTGTATCTATCACAGCTGCAAATACTCCAACTCCCAACCTGCCACTACACCGAGTTCTGCTGCTTCCAACTCGCACTGTGAAAGATGAACCACCATCTTCGACTCCAGCAAGCTCACTACCACTGCAATTGCTGCTTGGACCAGCACCACAGTTCCTCCTGCATGTTCCAACTCAAATTTTAAGGACCGTTTGCTGTTCAGCATCACTAAGCTCTGCCTCTAGCAGAGAGGGTCCTCTGTGATGATGCCAGGGCTTTGGCAAGGTGATTCTTGTCATCAAGGATGGATCAGGTGGCTCCCTAGGAAGGGTAGGTAGATGCACATCTGGGGAAGGTGAGGTGAAGATGTTTACAGCAAGAGTATCAAAATCCACAGCAATCTTGCTCCAAATATTCCTCTCCAATGGAAACTTTACCACCTGAACTTGCGCCAATGCAGTGGTGTCCAACCAGACATCAGTCTCTGCCTCATTCTCAAGGTCATGGATAGATACATGACATAGGTGATCAAGGATGGCTTGATTTTTGATGGCCCTATTTAGGTGCAGATGAAAAGTGGACTGAAGTTCTTTGTTGGAGTATTGAGAATCCAAACTGGAAGGACCCAGAATGGTATGCACAAAATGGAGCTCAGAGCAATTGAATATGTTCAAGCTTTCTTCAGATCCTCGTTTGTTAGTATCCACTGGGTTTAAGAAGCTATTGCAATGCAGAGAAGTGAGTAGAGGAACAAAACACAAGGGGAAGACACATGCTTTGCTATGATCTATCAAATGTGGATGAAAAGACAATATGCTTAGAAGCTTTAAAGCCAAGATTGATGGCTAAATGCACTCAATTATTTGGAAACTTTCTAGATATGGAGCAGGTTTAATATCTCTCCATTATGCTGCCCCCGAATTCTAATGAGTGGGAAAACAAGGCCCTCATAAAGTTTGTGAGTTTGACATTAAGAGCCCCTCTATTTATCTAGGATAATGACCTCAAGGCCATGCCAAGTAGAGGGTGAGCTATGATAAAGAGTGCCGCTTTTCTGATTCCATGTTTGTCCAAAAGTTATGTTGTTTTGTTGATCTCATGGCAAACATGAGACCAATAGATGAATGAAAATTGTAAATCCAAAAGCCTGTTTTTATCCAAGACTGCCTTGAGAAATCAAGCTCAACACCTGCCTTTAGAGACCACATTGATTATAATATGCAAGTCTCTCTCCACTGCTAGTCAGTTTAGGTCCAACAAGCATGCCAATTTCAGATGTCCAATAAGTGCAATGGCCTCAGCTTTATTGTTCATCTCTACCTTTAAGTGAAGGGAGAAGGTAGTGATATAAGATTCCCTTGAACTTTGAAGGATTCCTCTTGGGCCAGCAAGACCGGTTTCTGTGAGGGCACATTGAAATTAAGTTTGACCACATATGGGTGATCCCACACTAGCATGTCAGAGTTGTGGTACAGGGTAAAAAAACTGAGCTCAACGTGCAAAAAATTGCAAAACACTTATAAATGAACATATACCTTCGAATGAAGGACCTTCATTTGAGGGTGATGTAATCACAACCTTCAAATAAACGCGCCTTTTCTCTAATTTTTAAATGTTTCATGTTCAAAATGCTTTATGAATGGGACCTTTGAGTGAAGGTCCTCTTACCTTTGGTCAAAAGTCCTTCATTTAAAGGTCCCTTTGATGCCATCCTCCTTTTGCTCATGAAGTTTTCAGAGAATTTTTTTATTTCAAAGAAAGGGTTGAACCATCAAGTGGGGTCACTGTGACATGAAGTTTTGTAGGATTGTAGGCCTTGGAGTAAGCTTTCTGAAGAGTATATTTTGTAATATACTTTATTTAAGTATAATATTTTTTTGTATTTTTTAGTGAATGCTTTCAACCAAAACATAAGGGTCTTGTTTGATGCATGTGGAAAAAAAATAAAAAAAATCTATGCACTCCATATTGATGTCCTTAGTTTTGATATACACAAAAAATAGTTATGCATTATGGCAAAAAATGTTTAAAATTATAATTATTGTGAATTAAAAACTAATAATAAATAAAATATGCAACAAAAAATTATGGAAAAATAATAAAATATGCATGTATTAGATAGTAGTGTTGTGATTTTGTGGTAAAAAATTATGATTTTACTATTTCTATTAAAAGTTGTATTCTGGAATAAATGTCACTTGTTAAAAATGCTATAAAGTATAAAAAACCAGTTATTAAAAATGCCTAAAAAATGACAAATTATTATTTAAAAAAAATAAAAATAGAATCCACTCAAAATCTAAAAATTCAGTAGTTCATATCATCCTCAAACTTTTAATGATTTGCTTGCTATAATTGACAAAAAGTGAAAATTTGGTTAAAAATACCGATTTCAATATTCGAATTAGGCAAAAATGTGGGACACGCTATTGTGGGATCATCCATTTAGCTTAGGAGCTGACCAACAGGCTCCCTTTATTTTATTTACCATATTACCTTTGTGTTTATTAGGGGGTTCTTTAATGGCTAGGATGACATGTATCGTTTTATCCATTATTAAGTAGTTATTCCTTAAGGACTTCAAAATTTACTAGTTAAAAATAAAGTGGACATTTCTCACATCCAATATGGTCTACAAAATTCTCTTGATGTGTACCATAGGGTGGAAAGCCAAGTGACTTCTCTTATTACATTGACTTAGTGGTCAAATTATATTTTATAATCTTTGATCAGGATTATCTTCTTACTAGAGATCTTGTGTCTTTAAAAATTCATAAATTTTCTTTGATCATTCAAAATCTGCTGTTCTTATTTCTCTTGAAATTCTAGAAGTTGGGATAGGATATTTGTATTGGATGTATAAGGGAAATTAAATGAAACCTTGCTTTTAAACTAGAGAGTCAAAATTCCATCAGTTTTTGATTATTCAACCAAGTGTTGTTACGTGCAGTTGTCACATACATGCCACAGGATTTCCGAGGTACTCTTCTTAAGCAACAGCGTGAGCGTTCGGAAAGAAAGCGACAAGCAGAAGTTGATGCTGTTATTAGTTCGGGAGGAAGCATCCGTGACAAATATGGTCTCTTGTGGAAGCAGCAGATGGAGAGGTAGATTTTGAAGAGTTGTTTCACTATATCTTTCTGGTTGTATGATGGCTGTGCTTTTTTACTAGAAGCATTTTCTTATCTGGGGTTTTTCAGGCGAAGACAACTTGCTCAACTTGGCTCTGCAACAGGGGTTTACAAAACCATTGTAAAGTATCTTGTTGGAGTACCTGAGGTATTATGCAACCTAAGATATTTCTGCAAGATGTTTTTGCTTTATGCAATGCATTATTTTAGATTCAGAAATCAAGACCTTTTTTTAATTTAAGTCTGTTAGAGGCTAATTTACTTAGATTTTTCTATACATACCATTAGTTGGACTCTTCAGAGATATTTACTTTTGTACACTTTTCAAGGTTGTAAATAAGAGTTACACTTTCATGGATTATATTTTGCTGTATTTAACAGCTGCACAAAATTTCTAGCTAGTATGTGAGCCTTAAGGAAGCTTGATGATTGACTTTAGTTCAAGAATCAGACAATTTCTATTCAACAATTTGATTAAAATGAATTGCAGCACTGTTTTCTCCTTGAAAATTAGGCAATTCTCATATTGATTTCAAAATTTTAAGACCTGTTATTAAAACAATATAGGAGAAACATTTCATGAATCTTCTGCAACTATGCTTCCTTGATTGCAAGTTTTTTGTTAATTGGAGTTGTTGATAATGGCAAAGATTTGGATGGTCACGACCAATACTAGATTAAAAGTGAGATTGGATATAGATATTTGACAAATTTAAAATTCTAATCTCTGAACTATGTGCAGGTGCTTTTGGACTTTGTGCGAAAGGTAAATGACCACCATGGGTAAGTAGCCTATTTTTTCTGGATATAAATAGTTATATTCTTCGACTTTTGACTGATTCAATCAAAATGCATGTCATTTTAAATATAGTTTGGAGTTTCTCCTTCTAAGACTACTGTACGCTGTATTTTCTTATGCTTACTTTCATATAATTGATTTGGTAATATCTTATAATATCTCAGGCCAATGGAAGAGCAACGGCTACGATATGGACCTCCACTTTACCAACTTACTAGTATGGCTTTTGGTATCCAATTCTTTTTGAAGCTGTGGTGGAGATATTTTGATGAATGTGAATTGTAATGACTTCTTTCTTGCCTTCGCCTTATGACTTATTTTTTTAACATTCTGGTTGTTTTCCTAAGGAGTATAGATTTTTCTGTGAGCTCAAATACAAGTGTTCAACTCATTTCACCAAAAAATGCATATGAATAAGTTTGTGGAATGTGGGATGAAATGTTTTAATATTATTCTAATGTTATTTTTTTTGTTTTTCTGAATAGGCCAAAGGATGATCTTCTTTCTCTTCTGGAGCAGTCCATACATGTGTACAGTTCTGAATTTGAACGCTTTCTCACATTTATTGGGTATATTTTGGTGACCACACTCTACTTGATTCTTAAAAATGAGAGTTGGAATTTGAAATATGTGAAACATTTTTGTAGAAATCCAGATATTCTTAGAGTTAGAATATAAAAGTGTGAAGCGTTTTTGTAAAAATTCTGAGTTAAATTTGAGATTGTCATTGTTATCAACTACTGGACATGGTGTATAATATTTTTCCTACAGAAAATAATTGCTAATAATTAGCAGCCAGTATATCAATATCAGTTCATTCCAATTCAAACCTTTTTATCAACAATGTTTACATTAATTAATAGACTTTCTTCTGCAAAAGGATTCACACAATTTCTGAATTTATTCACCACATGTACTGAGTTTTTCTTTGTGAATTATAAATGCTCTCCCTCCTTTTCCCAACCTTTTCCAGTTATGAGATCCCCTAAAACTGATCAGCTTTTGGGTTTCCTCAAATTGAGGATGCTATTGCAGTGTCCAATATGGCTTCACGTTGTTAAAGGACAGTCAGCTATAAAGTTAGTAGTTTTGAAGAAATTGTCTTTAGGTTTTTCCATCTGCATATAAAAGGACAGTTATGCAGCCTAATTCCCACTTCATTTTCACAATGATTGCTACCAAAGAATGGAGAATCCCCCAAACGTCTAATATCCATGCACATTGCTTGAGCAAAGAATCTAGTTTGTGATAGAAAAATTGTTGTAATTTTGCTGATATATTGGGTAACTTCTTGGGCCAAAAAAGCATCCACAGAATGGATAAATACACCCACTGGACATGATGGATATTCATTGTTCACGATAAGTAATCAATGTAATCGGTAGTTAAGAGTCACCTTTAGTGGAACTCTTTAGATGATTGCAATAAATCTAGGATCAAGTTTAGATGAAGCTATGTCATGGGGTTCATGCTTGTGATTGAATTCCAATTTGGTGAGATAAAAAATTGAAACAAATTCATTAGCCTATTAAATTTGAGAATAAGTTCACTATCAAATTCAAATAATGTAAATCCACAATTTTATATTTATAATTCATTTAAATTTTAAATATAATGTTAAATTTAAATTTTAAAAATAGTAATATTTAAATAAATTTAAAATTATTGAAATTTTAAACAAATTCAATAACTAAACTATAGTTACTCTATATAGTAATAATAATTTATAGAATAATAAATATTAACAAGAAACTTACAATTCCAAAAGTTTTTCTTTTAATTTTAAAAATGTGAAATTAAAAACATTCAAGAAACAAAAATTGAGATAATTCTATAATAATGTGAATATAAAATATAAATATAATGCGATGATAAATTTTCGATAATGCAAATATAAAAATATATAGTTACAAATGAATATATACCTTACAGTGGTTTGGTTATTAATAAAAATAAGAAAATTGGTGTTGTTTAAAACAAATATAGCTTGACGTTTTCAACATTGTCCAGTTGAAGACACTTACTGCAAATTACGAGATTCTTTGTTACTTAGCAGAAGCTCTTGTTGATGCATACAAAATGCCAATAGATGCCATCAAATAGGTGTGAAATAGAAATGCAAGTGTTTTGTAATGAACATCATTTTATTTTATGGAAAAAAATAAAACCCTAATGTTTTTTTCAGCAATTGTCTTGAAATAGTTTTGGAATCACATTGATGTAGTTGAAATCGCTTGGGTACATGTAGGCACGATTCCAAACAAATCTAGGTGAAAATATCCATGCCTTGGCCAAATCCACAAGTGAATCAAACTTGATTTTGATTCAAAGATGAGTCATAGTTTGAAGAATCTATATTTTTGGTTGATTTGGGAACATAGGGAAAATACTAACAATTTTTTGTTTCGTATAGTTATGAAGAAGATGCCTGTTGTTGGGTGGACCCTTGGTTTCTAACCACATTGGTTTGTTTATGGAACACTAGACTCTTGCCTTCAATCTTATGAAGAAATGATTAACTATAGGACCAATTTGGGAGAGATAGCTCCTCCTTGCATCAATTTCTAGCAAGAAGCCACTTTTAGAAGAATAGGAACTAGTAATGGAGATATATAGCAGCTTTAGAGCTCACTTGTTAATGAGTCAATGGTTTATTATGTTTTCTTTTGTGTAAGCATTGATTGTGTTAATTTTTTTATGATCAGATTAGATAGACAGAATTTAATTCAAAATCAGACAATAACACAGCATATACCCTGGGAAAACCCTCCACTTGAGGGAGAAAAACCCAGCAACAATATATCTCTTATATATTGAATGCCAACACAAATATCTCCTTTACAAAGAGGCCGATATGAAGGCCAATTAGAAGCACCACAATCTGATGCTAACACAGTAACAAAGTAATGCAATCTGCTGATGATAAACTCAGCCTTCCACAAAATATCGATCTGCACTTGATGACAAACTCGCACTTATATATCGAACTTGAGACCAATGAACTGAATGAATATGATGATGGAATGAGCAATGATCGACTTGTATGTATACAAGAGAGATAGGGAAGACGCGTCTCTTCAAGTCAAGAAGTCAGCCTCAAGTAGATGAATATGTCTCTTCAAAAAGGTGGCGAATCATCAAGTCGGCCTCTAATAAAATATTAATTATTATTTAACAAATGATGTGTCATTTCATAAAATCGCCTTCATCAATTAAATAGCCGATAGGCTATAATTTAATTGTCTTCTTCATGCAATTTGGGCTGGAAGATAATCCCGACGCTGCCTTGAACATCAACAAATTGGAAAATATCGTAAGAGACAAAAAACTTCTAGAATTAATAGAAATTGTCTTGGAACAACCAAGACTACAAAAATAATTTCTAGAATGGAGACACTAAAGTCAATATGGTGACCTAGTTAGAGCCTGAACACTATTATACTGTGAACTAGTTTAGGGAGAAGCTCCTAATTTGGAAGCTAAGATGGCAAAGAGACGTTGCTTGGGATATGAGGAAGGAAGTCAAGAAGAATTGGGTAAAGGTCTTGGAAAGATCCTTGAGATCTTTGACAAGAGCCCATGACAATTTTGCGGTGTATTAAAGAGGGTGTGAAATACAAATGGCTAGGCTTTGAAGGTTTGGTGTTTTTGAACCATCATTTTCCCACTAGAAATTTGGGAGGACTTTTATGACTTGTTAAGTAAACTAGAATTGCAATTATTAAACAATTCTAGTATCTATGAATCATTTTCTACATCCTTGTAAATTTGCAACTCATTAAAGGTTGTGTCTAAGGGTTTTGCTTGGCATCATCCTCTCTAGACATGTGTTGAGGCCATTTATAATCTTTTCATCCATCTTTAGGGAATTGGAGAAGAAAATATTGGGATCAAAGTAATAGATTATTGCATGTATACGTTGGAGGAGCTTCTTGTTCCACCTTTATCAATTGTGCACCAAATGTGTTCATATTTTCTTCCTTTTCTCCCATGAAAATGCTGGATGGCCTCATATAGAGAGTTCATTGGGTATTTTGGCTATTCACCAAGCATAGAACCTTGACCAAAAGTTTCGTTGCCTAAAACAAAATCCTTCAAATTTTTAACCAAGTTTTTGAATTGCAATCAAACTTGGGTATGTATACATGGATACAGCATGCTAGTACAACTTTTCTTGGAGGTTGCATGTGTTTTGGATACATCCATTGTAATGACCTAATCCATAAAAATTCCTTAATTTACATTCTAAAGGAAGTAAACGTGTTAACATGTCATTGCAATAAACTTTTTCCTTTTCTTTATTGATAAAACATGAACAAGTTGCCATATTAATTTACAATAAAGATTCCATTTCAATATAATAACTTCACAAGTACATGAAACAAGAATACATACCTTAACTAACATAGCTCCAATGAGCTTTAGAACAAATAGTAGTAAGAAGGTCCAGGAATTCGTCCTTTCGAATCTTGGTACATCGGCCGCTTGCTGTGGAGGAGAAACATCACTCGGGCGCTTTTCTGCCAACCACGGACTTATAATGCAGTCCCCCGCGCACCTATCGTTAGATAGATGGCCCTCCCTTCAAAAAAGAGATTGGTAGGGTATCCTTTAACGATTACCAACTGAGCATAGTGTTGTGTCCTACACAACTAGAACCTTGCTATTTCACAATCTCAAACTAGTACAAGGATCACAATGAACTGACAGTGTAGTCTCAACTATCTCACACCTAAGTGGATGTCGTACATTTCACTACTTTGGCCAAAGAATTATCATTCAGTACTTCGAATGAAGGTCATCTATCATAAACACTACTCAGGGCCGATTTGCTTTAAGGCTTTCTTACACTATGCGTAGATTTTGGTTCTTCATTGGATAATATGTACCCCAAACATCCTACATCAGACTAACTACTAGAAATGAAAATAGCATAACAAGTAATCACAATTTCCCCTCCTATACTGGACATCTTCATCCTAGGTGTTTCATAAGTTTAACTAAGTTAATCTAATAACTTAAGCTGTGATCATTACTTAATTCAATGCCTTCATTTCCGTCCTAGTATTTAGTAACTACTTAAAGCATATTCTCCTTATATGGAGATCATACAAGTAATGCAATTCACACAATATGCAACCTTTAATCTTCATTCAATTTACTCTCTATGTACAAGTAGGCAAGCAATTCACATAATAACTCATTCTTTCTTTCACACAGAAATACAACTATGATTGACTTTCTACCTATGCACAACAGTAAACACAAAGATTCCTTTTCATTTAAATAATCAAGAACGGAGTGGATAGTAGAAGAATATCCCATGCCTGATTTCAAAGCTTTCCTTCAAAAGAAGATGTCTTTACACTTTTGAATGTCTGGCAAATCCTTCTCAAGTTGCAGACTTCCCTTCTCAGCTTAACTCACCGATGCCTCTTCTCACTCAAATTATAAACACTCAGAAATTGATATCCTCAACTTTCAGAATTGGTGATTGCTCTCAGTAAAGAAAAACTCTCAGTAATTAAGAAGCTCATAGCAATATGGATGCTCTCAGGAAATATGAAAACTCAGAAAATAGAAAGAACTCTCAGGAAATATGAATTCTTAGAAATATGAAACTCTCAGCAATAGGGAATGTACTCAAAAATTATGAATAAACTCTCAGGTAGTAGAGTAATTTCGAATTCTAAAAAGCAATGGAGAAGAATGGGGGCTTTATATAGAGTCCCCTGTTCATCAAAATCCACTTCTCCAGGCATGTAAACTACCAGAACAAATATTTGAACAATTCCATGATGAAATGTGGCAATTTCCTGAGGTGAATCGACCTCCTTTATTGACAACAAACAAAGAATGATTCAAATTGCATATGGTGAAATTCCGTGAGTCGACACCTCTCAGGCATCCTCTGATTTCATGCGATTTCTAGATATCTCTGATTAATGATTCATTTGTGAAGAATGGGTCAAGGTTTCCTTCTTGCCATTGTGCCAAAATTCGTGGCAAGGAAGACACATCTGCCTGCATATGGAGAGTCCAGAAAATGGAGTTCGCCTATCTCCCGTGCGTGACTCTCTTTCTCTGCGCAGCCTTTATTTTTATCTCTTTCAAATGTTTAATAAAGTTTCCAATGAAATATTTCTCTCTTCAAAATGTTTGGCGTGATTTACTTCATGGATTTGTTGCTGATAAAGTGATTGATATTTCCCATTGTTAAAAATCGATCTCCATAGTTGAAACTTCATTATCCCATGAATTGGTTTATCCATTGACTTTATGAGTTTAAAAAATAAAGTCTTCATTTAACTATATCGATTCCCTCTTTATTTCAAATTAAATAATTTATATATATATTTAACTATATGCATATATATATATATATTATTATAGTTTTATTATAATTTAAAAATGCTTATATATACATATATATATATTTCAGTAAAACTATAATATTAATATATATATATATATATATATATATATATATACATATATTTAATATATACACATTTACATATTTATTTGGTAAATACATATATTGCGAGCTAGTCAGCATACTTTCAATATACATATCTATGTATATGTGTATATATGTGTATTTGTAAATTCCAAGGCAATATTAAAATATCCATAGATAATAGGTAGCGTGTGTATGTATATACATGTATATCCTCGTATAAACCATAGTGTACACGTATGTGTATGTATACCATATCGACACATACATATGGGCATATCCATCTGCAGATCATACGTTTGTATCGATATGTATATACATATGGATACATGTACATACTATATACATGTATACACATACCCACTCAACCTATTCACTTATATGCATTCACGTTTTCCACACAATGATTATAGCATAGTAAGTCAGATAAATAAATAAACATCACTCACAAAGCACAAAGAAGTAAACAAGACTCCTAAGCCTATGGATGACTTATCAAGACCAACTTAACTGACTTGGTTCCTCCAAACTTATAATGACGTGTGTGTATGCTCAATTGGTTCTCGTTACTGTTTATCTGACCAAGCTCCTCCCCGAGTGATATTTCTCCTTTGCTTGGAGGAATGGTCCTCTTACCTGCACATAATTACACGACAACGGAAGTCATATGTTCACAACAAAGCAGTATACATGAAACATCTCAAAAGTTAGAATAAACATTATTCAACAACTTGTATGCAACATTCATCAAGAATTACATCAATAGAAGTGTTAGCCAATTAAGACAATCATTTAAATAGAACACATTCATATTGATAACAAGAACAACATGTTTTATTCATCTGAATGATTCAATCATTACATTCATTTTCCCTATGCAATAGTAGCTATACAATAGGGATGTAACATCCATACAAAAACCATATAAAAATTATATGTAGTGATGATATAGTATAAAAAGTAAATAATATTAATATGGTAAAATAATAAATTAATATTAATTTACTTTATGAAGTAACATATACAACTAAATAATATATATGCATATTTGAATACAATTTAATGATAATATAACTATTAATCTACATAAAACTAAAATATTATAATAAAATAAAATATAAATATTTATACATAAAGCTAAAGGAAAACACATATGATAATGTATATAGAACTAAAATCATAAATCTCCCATTGTAATACATAAAGAAAATACATATCTAAAGGGCATTGCAATATATATTTGTATTACAAATACAGATATATCACTTAAATATAGATATCGTTACCAGCTAACAAAATTGAATAGAAAAAGATCTCAATGACGGAATCCTTGACATAAAAAGAGGCAGCTTAACAAGCAATGGAATCAAGGTTGGAATTAATTAGAGCAGGATTGTTGGCCAACATTCTTACACCTAAAATAAAGATGAATCCTTCTGAATCATTATATACTCGTGGTTGCTGCACCTTTGGTGGTTCCTCTTCAATACTCACATATCCCCAGTCCTCTTCTTCCAGATCCATGGGCAGCGATCCAGCACCAAATAGATATTCAATGGTTGGAATTATGAGTTGTGTTGCTGAGCAATAGCTTGTTGACTGTTTGCTGCAGATGAACTCCTTCACTTTTTGCTGCCCTGATTCCTTTCTTTGTTTGCTGTTCATTGTTGCTGGAACTTGATCAACATACTGAATGCATAATATACTGGTTGTGTAGTGTTTGGGGACTGTCATTTAAGGTTTCACCTGTCAAAAATTAAAAAAATACCTTGAAAAATCTGCTTGACATTGGAATCAATTTGGTACCATTACGTCCATCCTAGGATTGCCTGAATTCACCCTGCACCATTTCCACATGATTCCAATTTTCCAAATCCAAAGCCTGACCAAATTCATAGGCAATCTGGATCCGTACTTGATTCTGGTATGACTTGCACTTGGAAATGTTGTATTTTCCATAGAAACTTCAACACTAACAAATTACAACAAATAAAATGTGATGCCCTCTATATAATTTTTTTTATTTTTTAAAACTAGAATGATGCCACTCGGGAAATAACAATGTACGACAGTGATATTACTAACAAAGTAAACCTTAGCAATAACCTTGGAGCTATATTTAATTAATAAAAACTGATAGGATAATAATAGTATAATCTGCTGGATTACATCAATAGAATAATAATAGGGTGGAACTAATTAGAAATCAAGCTCTTGGTTAACATACTTGCCCAAATCAGAACTGATGCTACTGTATGATGCTGCTTTAGCCACCCCACAAATTAGTTTGCTTATAGAAAAAAGAATCCTTTCAGCTCAATACAATCCTTGGATGAGATTTCACACAAGAAACCAAAACGGTTTTGTCCTTTGATCTTTGGATCCAATGGTTTTCATCCTTGAATTGGTAGATGAGTACTACCTGATTTAGCTGCTCTCTCTAGGTCTGAAAATATGTGAAATAAGTATAGAATGATCCTCTCAAGGTTAGGGGCCTCTATTTTTTCATTGACCTACTCCAAACCCTAGGCGCCCTAGCCCAATTGTTAACAGAAATTAATAAAGATTATTTTTATTTGATACGACTCTAATATAACTTAATAATTGAGTACCACATAACATGGCACTAGTTTAGTAACATTGAATTGCCCAAGTAGACAATAAACATTGACCTCTAAATTTTTATAACTTAGAACCACTTGCTAGAAAGACATGAGATAAAGTGCTATGAACAAGTGAATCAAAAAATAAATCCAATGACAAGTTGCATGACATTGTCCAATTCTCGGTAATCCTCCAAAAGCCCCTAAGAAATAGGAAGAAGTTTTGTCCATCGCACATATAATGGACATGCACACTTAAAAATATCCAAGGGCACACATAGTGCCAAGAATAAAGAGGTCCCCTTACGGTAATTCCCTCATGAGGAGACTAATGGTGAGGGTCTCACTTCCAACTAGCAGCCTAAAATTTAAGAAATGCTCCTAAAATATAGGAAATGGTCCAAAACTCATAAAAGTACTAGATACAAATTAATAAAACAAATCCTCAATAGTAAATACTCCTTTAGCATTCATCTCTGTAAGAATTGGCTATGAAGGTAGCCACCCAAGATCTAGAGGCCTAATAGAAAGCACAAAAGAGAGAAAATAATATGACAAGAATAAACTGTATTCAATGTCAATAATATGAGATGCAATACTCAATACTCAATACAATATGCATAAGAGACCCCTTGGATATATAGCCAAGGTGAGAACATAGGAGGGCATAAGATTATGACAAGTGTCGTAATCTTATGACATGTGACAACAATGAAGAGTTATCACTCCATCTAAAGTGGAAAGGATAATCTCCACAAAAGGTGGATCACCCACAAAAGGTGGAAAGATAATCACATGATGTGTCCACAAAAGGTGGAAGTGATGAGGAATGAGATGTCAACTCCACCAAAGGTGGAAAATCTCCAACAACCTCCTATGTGGTCCCTAAGTAAACTTAAGTAAGGTGTAATTATGACCTAGGACAAGGTACAAACATTTAATTACACCAACACCCCCCCTTAAGTGCAACTTAGGGAGAATGTACACAAAAGTAAACAATGCAAATGGGTCCCGGCTACTAGGCCATGTTAGGTACCCATGTACACAATGCAATCTCTCACAAGTGGAGTAAAGATAGAAAAACCCAGTGGGAAAAAACTACCCCCCAAAAGAGAGATGAGATACAAAATCTATGAACATAGCATGAGAAGGAAAAAACCCCATGTGAGGAAAAAGTCCCCCCCATACAAGAGAAGAAGAGAGACAAGGTAGCCCCCCCTCAATGTACAATGATCACCCATGGAAGATGCTCGAGAAGGAATGAAGAAGCTGCTCCAAAACTGTCGAACAACGTTCCTCCCCTTGGGAAGAAACAATACCAAAGGTGTATGAATGAAGTCTCCCCAATCCACAAGTGAAGAAGGAAGAACCCTCAAAATGTAAGAAGTCTCTAAAATCTGCTCAAGTGTCCCTGTGTCGATGCCAAAAGATGCCTTTCCCAAACCATGTGAAGCTACAATGGTGTAGTCACTTCCTGGAACCTGTGAGAACCCCTTTGCAACAACACTCTCATCTGCTGAAAAAGACAACTCAACATCTAGCAAGGATGTAGGTAGAACATACTCCAAAGACAATGTCTCCTCAAAAGAGAAAGTGGCCTCCTCCAACTGTTGTAAAGATGCATCCACAATCACATCAACCTCAAAAGACTGATCATGTAGAGGAGGGTCAGAGTGTTCCCTCACAACAACTGAAGAAGAATCACCTTCATCAAAGAGAAGATGTAAGTAATCAAGTGTGTCTCCCAAGTCTGCAATGTAGGACTCCACAAACAAACTACCAATGTCTGTCAAGTAGTCATCCCATGAAGCTGCTGCTAGAAGACAAGGTATACACTGTTGCACTGAATCACAAGGTATTGAAACTGTCGGAACACAAGTATCATCAGTTACATCAGTCAATGTAGGAGATGGAGTATCAACAATAGGTTCAAGAACCTCAGGACTAGAGAGCACTCCAAGATTCAAGTAACCATACTCAATCTCCTCAAGTGTGTCCACACTAGGGTGAACTGAATCATCAATAGGAGAAAAATATGAGAAGGTGTAGAACCGAGAACGATCATCAACCTCCCCAATTGCAACAAGAGCCCTGCTATGCAAATCCCGAACAATGACAGAATCTGGTGTGAACTCTACACTTTTTCCTGAACCACTATGTGTAATTTGATAGATGGAAAGGATGTTCCTTGACAAAGTAGGCACACATAGAACATCATTAAATGTTCCACCTTCAATGTCAATAGAACCCTTCCCACAAATTGCCAAAGAAGTGTTGTTGGCCATCAAAATGGGTGGTGATGAACAAGAATCAAATGAAGAGTACATATCCTTGCACGAAGTCATATGATGCGAAGCTCCTGAATCAAGGATCCACTGATCTGTATTGGAATCTGCAAAAGCAAGAAATGCTTGCCCCTTATGTTTATCATGTTGAGATGATGAAGAAGGAGATGAGCTAGATGTTGTTGCCATGAGAGTTGTTCCTTTTCCCTTAGAAGAAGTGGAAGGAGATGATTCCTTCTCTTGATATGCAGCTGGCAAGTTGATGTTGTTCTTCTTAAGGATTTTTTTCAACTCATCAATTTGCTTAACATGACAACGATGCTCATCATGACCAATCCTTTTGCAATATGCACATGTTGGTTGCTCCCTCTTGCTTGAATTGTTGTACTTCTTTGAAGAAGATGAAGATGAGATTTGTTGTGGAGGAGTGGATTGTTTGTTCTCTCCTTGTGGCTTTGGTGAAGATTGCTTTTGGTCCTTTCCTTTGCTTTGCTTATTGTTTCCTTGATTGACCACCAATGCTTTTGAAGTTGAAGACTTTAGAATACCCATTTTCATCAACTTATTTTGCTCAAGAATCAAAAGATCTGTGAGAGCCTCAAAAGATGGTGTTTTGAAATTACTTATTGTCAATCTTTGAGTTTGAAAACTTGAAACAAAGGCTGCATACTCAACTGGAAGTTTATCTAACAAGTTGAAGACCAATTGATCATCCTCTTTTTCAATACCACAATCTTTTAGTTGTGCTCTTAATTCATTTGCCTTAGTGACATAATCTTGAATTGTATCAAAATCTTTGGGATCAAGGCTTAAGAGATCATGTTCAAGTTTGTATCCCTTAACCTTATCAACCTTACCATACAAAGCAGCAAGTTTATCCCAAGCTTCCTTAGCTGTAGTACATTTATCAACATGGAAAATGAGATCATCTGAAATGAACTTTCTTAATGTACCCAATGCCATAGAAGTTTTAGTGAGCCAATCCATATATGTTGTTGGATCTGCTTTAGGATCTGAAGGTGCAGTTATGGTTCCATCAATGTAGTAAATTAAACCTTTTTCCATTAGTTTACTCCATGCACGTACTTTCCAAGTACCATAATTATGTGCAGTTAAGAGTGGAACTTTAGATGAACCCATGATGGAATGAAAGAGCACAAGAGAGAAAATAGGAACAATCACACAAGATACACCCCCTCAAATTCACTCAATCAAAGTACCCCCCCACAAATAGATGATTTTGGCACTTTATAATGTAGTGCGTGTACAATAGGCCACTTGCAACTTGGCTAAGCGGGCTTATGATTTCTGATTTACAACTTGCCAATAAAGAGGCTGATAGCAGACTAGAACAGATAAGAAAATATCTAAATCCAGATCTATGCAATACAAGTGCCAAATAGGCCAAAAATGACCATATGCTGAAAGTACAAAATCCACTCAAGATCGCTTCAAACTGATTGCAGATTCAAGAAGTAGATGAAAAATCATGCACTTTAAAAAAAATGGCACCTGAAAAGGAGTTCGTATGAGTCTGAACGAAGCCTCTGAAGTTGCAGAAATGGTGACAAGACAGGTACAGTCATGAGAAACTCAAAATTTTGAAAAATCTGTGCACCAAAATCAGAAACCGAGTACACCACCTGAAGTACACGAAAAATTAGCCCAAATAAAAAAAAATTGCTCGAAAAAAGGAGCAAAATTGAGCAAGATATGAGCCTCCGAACTTGGACTGCAAATTCAAAAACTCCATTGGAGAGGGGGGGCAAAATTTTCAAAAGGAGATGACGTCATCATGACGCCTGCTGACGTCATCAATTAAAGAGGTTAAATTTGACGGCCGTTTGACCGTCGCAGCAAAAATCCGCCTGTCTGACGTGGCATATCCGTACTGTATGGCCTGTGCTGAGTTGGCGCTGACGTGGAATGATGACGTGTCCCGGTAGCGGAATATGCGCTATTCGACGGAATATTCTGAGATTCTGCCGGAATATGCTGAAAACTGCCAGAATTTGCCGGTGTCAGAAAATTTAAAATGCGCGCCGGAATGTGGGAGGAAATCGCCGGGAACCTCCAAATTTGACGGAATATTTGGAATCGCCGGCCGCCAACCGGTGGAGAGTGGGAGAGGGGCCCGCGGGGCTCCTACGCGATACCGGAGTAGGTAGGGTAGGTTTCTGCAGGCCGCACTCTGCTTAAACTCAAAAATTTTGATTTTTTTTTTTTTTTTATTTAAATAAAAACTTTACAATAAAATAATTAAATAATTTTTTTTTTAATGATTTTTTAAAAAATATTTCGCAGAAATACTATATATTTTTTTTTTTCAAAAAAAATTAAAAATCGTACCGACTGCGCAGGTTGGTCGTACGGCCGACCTGCAAAAAAAATTTGCCTCGATGGACAACTTGCTCCGATTTGGACGATTTGGCAATCGATTTATAGGTTCTTGGCCCTTCTGAGCACGATGGCGAGGTCCTTTTTGGTTGAAAATGCTCCGAAGTGGTAGCTAGCTTCTGGATCTGACAACCACCTCCGATCTTCAACCCTTTGTAGATTTGGCCTCCGATGTCCGATTTGGATGAAACGAAAGGCGATCTCAACTGGAAACAGCCTCCCGAACGTAATGGTGGACTTAGATTTCGTGTAGGATGCTCCAAAATGATGCAGCAACATAGATCTCTCCAAAATGGCGATCCAAAGACACTCCAATGGCTCTGATACCATGTAAGAATTGGCTATGAAGGTAGCCACCCAAGATCTAGAGGCCTAATAGAAAGCACAAAAGAGAAAATAATATGACAAGAATAAACTGTATTCAATGTCAATAATATGAGATGCAATACTCAATACTCAATACAATATGCATAAGAGACCCCTTGGATATATAGCCAAGGTGAGAACATAGGAGGGCATAAGATTATGACAAGTGTCGTAATCTTATGACATGTGACAACAATGAAGAGTTATCACTCCATCTAAAGTGGAAAGGATAATCTCCACAAAAGGTGGATCACCCACAAAAGGTGGAAAGATAATCACATGATGTGTCCACAAAAGGTGGAAGTGATGAGGAATGAGATGTCAACTCCACCAAAGGTGGAAAATCTCCAACAACCTCCTATGTGGTCCCTAAGTAAACTTAAGTAAGGTGTAATTATGACCTAGGACAAGGTACAAAACATTTAATTACACCAACAATCTCTCACCCATTGAGAAGTATAGAAATGGGCTCATGGGTCCCACATGTGTTGACTTAGTGAAAAGGAGACATTACAATATTGCCCTTCCACAAGCAATGCAATGCTGGATCTTCAAGTATCTTTGGCCCCTCCCAAGTAGCATCCTGCATGGGTAGGCTTCTTTAATAGTCCAAGCACCCCGTGATGGTCTTGTTCCTCAATCTCTTCTCTCGTGTGTCAATAATGTCATCTGAGACCAATACAAGTTTCCCTTTGTCATCTAGGGTGGTAGATCAACTAATGGGGCAACATGTTGTCTTAAGTGCCTTTTTAAGGCAAAACATTTGGAAAACATTGTGAATTTGATTGCTTGTTGGTAACTCCAACTCATAAGAAACCTCACCAACTGTCCTTATTACATTTTACGGTCTATAGAATTGAGGTTTGAGCTTTTCAGCCCCATTTGTTTCATGGAAGTTTGCCTATAAGGCTGTAGGTGCAAAAAAAATATATCTTTAACCTCAAATGATCTCTTAGTGCTGTGCTAGTCTACATAAACTTTTATTGATTTTTTGCCTGCTACAAATGATCTTTAAGAGGCCTCAAAATGTCTCTATTATGCTCCACAGTCTCCAGTTGATGGTACACAACTATTAATGAACACCAAATTAGTTAAGGTAGGTGCATCATATCCCTATAGTGCCATAAATGGTGTCATGTCAATAGACATGTGGTAAGTGGTATTATAATAATGGTCTCCAAGGTGCAACCACTTAATTCATGATTTCTGTTGATTTATGACTGTTCTGTAAGTACCCTTCAAACCACTTATTAATTATCTCCATTTGTGTATACATTTGGGGGTAATAGTTGCTACTAGCAGTTAGGTTGGTGCTAGTCAAACAAAATAACTCTTGCCAAAAGAGCTGAGGAATCTGTTGTCTCTATCACTAATAATGGTCTTGTGCAAGCCATGTAGCTGGAATAAATATTTGAAAAACAAGTCAGCCACCTATGGTTCTTTGAACTCATTAGGGATGGCAAAGAAATGGGCATTCTTAGTTAAGTGATCCACTACAACAAAAATCTCTTGGCAAACGCATCATTGAGGATATCATCCATGCTCTTGGCAAACACATCATTAAAAAAAGTCTCTGTATCCCTTTCTCCTTCATCCTTGTTGGAGCATGGAGACTCCAACTATTGAGTGCTCAAAAAAATTTACAGAGACATTAGTGAGGCTGCAATGCTTTGCAATTTGATGAAGTTGTGATTCTTGATTGCATAGGTTCCTTTCTTTTAGTGTTCTCTCTCTCATCAAGTTAAGCACCTAGGGGTGATTGTAAATTTATTTGTTAATGTTTTTGGCTTTATTAACTATAGTTTTCACCCATCCTATTTTTGTCTACATCATCAATTAAGAAATGAATGCAATAGGTGGTCCTTCTCAAGAAATCTGACTACTTCTATGTATGTTGTTGCATTGTTGGCCACAACTTGGACAATATTCTTAGTACCCACTTTCATGGCCACCTTCTCCAAAATTTTGCACAAAGTCTTTGCATTTTGGCTTATTTATTTTCATGTTTTAATTTACACCTTTTAGAACAACACAAAACAAAATAGATGTCTAGTAGAATTATTCTTAGAATTAAAAAAAGGAAAATCTTCATAAAATAAAAACTAGCTTAAAACAGGACAATATTTACTTGCAATTTACACTCTTCACAATGATTTTTTGGGGTGGTTCATGTTCATCTAGAGAGAAATTCAAGACAAATTGATTGATATACATTGGTTTTGGATGATCGTCTTCCTCAAGGAGAAACCTCTTTAGTAGGTGAAGATACTAAGCCTCCTTTTGAAGGTATCTGGCAAGATTTGCAACTTGTAGTACTGTTGTAGGAACAACAATTACCACCTATTAGATTCAACATTCTTCACCTGTTTCTTTGACATTCGCAACCCTAAACTTAGGCCAAATATCATCCTTTGGAAAAGACCGAGGCTGCTCAAAGAAATTTCCCATCACATATTGCTGAATTTTAGGATCTACAACCGATACCAATTGTGGACCTTGTCGGACGATTCTTGATCATCTTCATGAATTGAGCCTTTAGCTGACCAACTTTCAGAGTTTGGATTTGAAAGATCGTCAAGTTCTGAATTTTCAAAAACTAGATAATTATCAAAGTGTACTTGCTAAAAATATTATATTCTGGTATTTCACTTTCCATTCATCATTACACAATGTTTGTCCTTGGATAAAATGATTCTCTTTAGATTAATTAGAGTAATCAGCTTCAATGAATATGTCTATAGGAAGAAGAAAACAATTAAATTTTTCATTATCAATCATACTGTTGTAGTCTCCAATCATGAGTTGGCATATGAATATGATTTTCTGATGGCATTTTATTTTCTTTGGTCAGCCATCCTCCTCTTCTAATATCTTGAAGAAAAATATTCACTTCTTCACTAAAATGTATGGGATCAATTGGGAGCAAGGAAGCGTCAAAACTCGAGAGAGTTCATTGTGTCCTCCATTAAAAGATTGCTCACGAGGACTTGTAGAAAACTATTTATATTTGGTACAAAATCTTTCTCATGAACTTCTGATTTGACAGTCACCTCCAAAGCTGGATTGTGTTAAGGAAATTGTTCATCTAACTGCAATCTGTCATTGACATCATGAACAATATCAACCTGATGGAACTGAAAATTTTGATCAAAACAACTCTTTAAATCCTCAAATTGAAAGAAATCTGTCCACCGCCACTGCACCTACCCTCTCTCTGCAGAACAATAAAGGGAAACCTGGAAAAAAGAGCATAACAAGCTTGATCAATCAAAATGAAAGCTCAAAAACCTTAATCAACTAACACAATGAAAGCCCAAAAACCCTGATCAACCAACAAAAGTAACCCAACAAGAATTAGCATACACCATAAACAAATAAACAAGAACAACACAGATGCATAACAATAGACACCAAGACAAGACTGAGGGTGACTGTTTGTTTTCCCAAGGTAGCAGCTATATTCTTCCTCTTACCTTCTTTGGTTTGTATTTGACAAATGCTTCTTTCTGCAAAATATATTTTCTTGCAAATTTCTAATTTTTGTCATTGTTCATTACACTAATGCTTTCATGTATTTGGCATAGTTGTCTGAGCAAAATATTTGTGCAGATTCATCAAAATTTAGATTTTTTTTTTCATGCTTAAAATATCTTTGTATATTGTAGTCATATTCTACGTAGTTCTGAAAATATTCAACCATCTTTACCGAATTTACTATCTTTATCATCTGATGCTTGGTTTGTTTTTTATGATTTTTCTTTTATCAGGGAGGTCTTTGAGAATTCTCCATTTTTAATATCAGCAGAGGAGGCTGGAGCCATAGAATCAAAGTACGTGTGATGAACTGTTAACCTCTTTTGAAGATATTTTTACTCTATTGCTTTTTCTTGCGGCTTGCCTATTCTATTTTGTTTTCATTGAAGACACAAAATGCATAAGATTAGTCATAGTAACATTAATGTAGATCATGCTGGCTATTTCATGAAAATCATATTGTAATAATTTAGATTTGAGTACCATACATAGAGTGCAGCAGGCTGCCTAAGAATAAATAAGTTAATATTCTCTTATAAACTATTTTGTTGGCATTGTACGCTTTACCTATAGATTAACTGCTGATGTTGTACAGCTTTCTTTTTAAGGTTCATCCATGTCCATCATCTGAAGTGTAAAAAAATAAGCAGTAAATACACTAGATATGAGGTGGATTACGTTTGAAGGATGATGAGATGATAATTTTGGCACATCAAATTTGTATCAGATGTAATTCTTGTTTACATCTGGCCCCCTTACCAATAACAGAGTAAGTTGGCTTATGTGCACTCATATATCCTTACGAAGCCAAATCTTCCAGCTCCTAACACCAACAGTATGATTCATAAAACTTATTAGGAATGAAATAGAAAAAGGGATCAGATTTTTTCATTAACTGCAGACTTTTTTGGATTAGATGTAAAGTTTGTTTATAATCGGGTGGGACACCTACACATATAGATCTTGGAATGAAGAAGTATGAAGCTTTTGGATAAGGAGAAGTACATTGATTTTTAATGCTCATCATAGATTTTGGTGTTTCTTTATGAATTCAACTAATGGAGAGATTATGCACATGAATATTTACATCCGTATGCTTGCTAATATAGGATTAAATGGTTTGAACTCTGGAGTACCATTAACTGATAGATGGAGTAAATATACACCAATCATTAAACTCTGATCATGATTAATGTAGAATATTTATATTGAATTCAGTGTGGTTTGAGCACTTTTTGAAATCCTTTTGAGTACAATATATGAAGAGAGGCTAGAAAATGTCATAATAGTAAAAAAAGAAACTATTTTGTGGAAGCAAACATTCTCAAGTGAATGGGATAAGCCATTTGCTGGATGTATTACTAATGTGGCATGCTGTTATGTAATTTAGTATTTTATTGAGTACTTCATCTTGATGTATGTTGAGAGCTTCATGTCGTTGTCTCTACAGCCAATGTGATGATTTCAAGGAAACAACAATATCTGCAGGAAAGGCACATGAGGTACGTTCTTGGATTTTAGATTCATGAACCTACTTAGTCATTAGGTTATTCTCCTGGGAAGAATAAAGTCCAAAAACCATCCTCTTCAATCCCATGCACTCACATCTAGATTTTGCACAAATGTGTAAAACCTCAATTAAGTAACAACTTGGAATCTTTGTAATTTGAGAAGGGCATTATGACATTGTTTCCCTGAACATTAGCAAAAACTTCACACTTGTTTTGTGTGGCTATAAATTTCACTTTATTTTTGGCAATTCAAGCATCTCAACATCAGATACTCATTTTTAGTAACAAGCAACTTGTAATTGATGAGAACGGATAATGGAAAATGGGAAACATTTAGGTTTCTTCTAATAGTGACATACTACAGTTATGAATATTATGGTTTTAGAACAATGCCCTGAATTTTGAGAGGACATAATGAGAAAACAAAAGAAACACTTAGGTTAAAACCACTGAGAGATGATATTGCAAAAATCTAAGGAAGCTAGGCACAAAACATCAAAATGATATCATGACTATATCAAGGACGATCAAACCAAGAAAATCAGATTAAATCATTCGTACCTATGCTCACTAAGGCCCACATATTGGAGTGTTCTGAAAAGCAGTATGCAGAAGCACATAATTTGAAGCAGGTTTATTTTGTGCATGCACTACAATTAACATGATTAGCCTCAAATACAGAGACAAGGATGAGCCAGACAAATATTGTAAATATGAAAAAAATAATTATACATAGGAATATTTAATTAGCTTTTAATAGAGCAATTTAAATTAGTTTCCCAGAATATTAGTATCTGCATGATTATTTCTGAAATGTAAAATATTTCCCAGATTAAATGGCCTCTTCATATCACAAGTACATGCTGAAACTGGATTGAATGGCATTCAAGAACCAAAAAGTGTCCATCATGCACAGGAAAAAACTTGTTTGGAGCACTATGTGCTGCTGCAACACCATTCCAGAAACAACTAACAAGTCTGATAAAACACTGAAGATAGACTATACATTAACCTTGTTGCCTGTGAACGGTCAAGCAAAGCCGCACAACAGTGAAGGTACAGTACAATTTTGTTGATACAAATTTAACTTCTCTCCTTTAAGATCATTTAAAATTGCATAGTTCGAAAATCTAGCCAGCAGCCATTGATAGAAAGAAGCTATATGTGCACTCATCCACAAATAGAGGAATGGCTGCATGAATTGCAGACAGGCAGGCATACAGAAATGTGGACAATGAGACCGATAGACATAAGTGCGTAGATAGATAGATAAATGATGGATGGATCTATCTATCTATGGATAGATTGATAAATTGACGGACAGACATACAGACAAATGCTTATACAATTCAATATAGATATCGAAACAGAATAGAAGAAGAAACACACACATGCACAAAGGGAGCCACAATTCAAATAAGATGTTTTGTTTCCATGATTAGAAGTGGTCATAATAGTCCATATTACTGTCCAGCCAAAATTTATAGCTTACTTATTCCTTTTCCCTGGAAACAATAGTGCTTGTTTGATCTCTTTCATGAAATCAAGCTCACAATTTTCCTTCATCATTGACTTCTTTTATGAATCTTTTAAGTGCGTTGACACTCATGCCAAAGTACACTGGTTTAGTAGGTAGATGCTGTGAGGTTAAAATGCATGTAAAAGAGTCACAAGTTTAATAATTCAATGATTCACGGATGCATTTTTAATTTGAAATTCCATATTATTGTTTGAAATTTTATCTGATACTTTTATGTGTATAAAATTTCCAGGTCCTACTTGCACTTGATACTGTGAACTCCTACATTGCTTGGGATTTCAAATTGACATCTGGGAAGGTAAACTCACTGTCTTACCTTCTTGTTATCCATGGATATGCATTAAGTTTCTATATACACAATGTCTATATATATTCATTTTTCATACAGACCAATGGATGTCTTTGATATATAGCTTTATAAATTAAAATGAGTCGATGCTTAATACACTTTCTGTAGTCTCTAAATACTGCATATACAGAAAGAAGATTTGAAATAAACATTGCCTCAAGTAAAGGCTTGAGGGAGCCTTGAAAATAGAAGGGGCTGAGTATCTCACTAATCAATTTCAATCTTGTAAAGATGATATGGTCTTGCTATGGGAAGAAAATCCTTAAAAAGATATAGGAATTGGTCAAAATATTTGCAAAGTGTGCCAGACATAAGTTGTAACGTGTAACAAAGATGGAAAAAATATTGACGATAGGAACACAGCCATGGTTGGAAATGACATTACCTAGATTACTATAAACATCATTGGAGCTAAAATTTCAAGTGTTATTGCTGATCGAGGTTCAGGAGTGAATTTGTGAGCATATTTTTTGATGAGAAATGGAAGAAGTTGAGGAAGAGAGCCCCTTTATCCACAGTTCAAATTCTTAATGGTCAATTGAATAACAGTTGAGCCTTCAGGAGTCTTAATAGCGCAGGCTCAAACAATTACAATTACAGAAAAGATGTTTGTAGTAGGTTTTGCAGTGTTGAGATCCATGCCAGCATGCAATTCTCTCCCCAGAGAACTGTGGCTGTGAGGCTCAAGAATCCTTCACCACTAGAGAAATCTTACATTGCTATTAAAGGAAGACAGTTTAAGGATGTATATAATTTATTAAAATGGTCCATTGGTAAGAGTCACCTTCTTGAAGATCCAAGGAGAGTGTCAAAGACAGAAATGACAAAGTAGAGTATAGTTGATTAGTTCATGAAGCCAATGGAGATGAAGTGTTCAATCAAGATCAGTGTTACGAAGTGTCTCTAGAGAGAGTAGCTTCATTTGTAGTTGTAAGACTATGAAGTCTTGTGGCCTTGATATGATTTTGATGAAGTGTTAGACTACATATAATAGATCAAGATGGGAAGTAGTAGACAATGAAGGCCAACTTACGAGGAGAGTTGATGGCATTGATAGCCATGGCCATTTTTGGAGGGAAGAAAGCAGCACTGGTCATGATGATTTTGTTAATAATGGAGGACGTTCATGAGAGTGGGTCACATAGACAGATATGGAGGAGAGTTGATGGCATTAATAGCCATGACCATTTTTGGATGGAAGACCACAACACTAATCAGGATGATTTTGATAATGATGGAAATCATTCATGATGAAGGATCATATAGACCTAAGGTATTGAGGGAAATGGGAGGACTCGTACTAAAAAAGGTTAGAAGAGACAAAGAGGAGAAATTTCTTTCAGTATTTTGTGGACACAAATGCTAGGTAAAGTAAAAGTACTTATGTAGTGTACTTATAAAATTTCAAATACGAATGGTTTGATGTGCAAAGGACTTTGAGAAAAATGAACTTATGAGCAAACAATGAACATGGGAACTTGTTAGGGTAATTTTTCTTGGTCCTATGGTCAAAATATTTAAAGAATGTTGAGCCATGGTTGCAGAGAGATATTGTGATTGGAAGGGTTGTTCCCCCATAATTGTGTACATGATAGAGTTGGTGTTGAGAATTTTGTAGTCGGTGTATAATGTCTATTATTATGCTTTTGATAATATTGGTTATCTGACTGTTTTAATTGGTTGTTGGGTTTGGGTAGTTATAAGCGTTAGTTGGTTGACGGTTGTGTTCCTCTTGGCAATTGTTGGGTCCTTTAAATACATTGTGTATCGTCAAGGAGAGTGGTATGATCTAGTCGGATTGACTTTGATCCTTGGCTAACCATCTTTGGTCTTCTTCTGTAATAAATTCATGTGTGAATAAAGATATATTTTACGCCTGTATTTGATATACATTGTCTTCTCCATTATTAATTCATGTATTTAATTTATTAGATGTGAAAGGAAGCCATATGAGCAGAAACAACTTCCTACACTAATCTAATCAAGAGAGAGTTACAAATTTTTTCTTTTTAACACCTTTAATAGTTGCAACTAGAGAAGCACACAAAGATTAATGGAAAACAATGCACAAAACAGTGACACCAAATATACCGTGGGGAAAACCCTTTTGGGTAAAAAAACCCCACCCTCCAAAAGCACATTACTTCTATATTTCTTCAAATAGGAGATACAATACAACCCATGTATAAAGCTTCTACACAAGTGCTTCGAAACAAACACTTGTTCTAGAGTGATATTGATAGCACTTCGTTACCTGCAAACAAACTATGCATTCTACAACTCAAGGCACTCAATAAATAGAGTGTTCCAAGCTTCAAGAAGCATCTAGAAGGTGATGGGCGTCCAAATTCAAAAGGCACAATATGCAGCGCCTTGGACATGCATTTGGACACATGTAACATATTCCCTTACACCCCATACACTTGTCAAACATGCAAATAGTCTTCTTCCAAGCTTGTGTGCCCAAAATATGCTAAAAATAGGCTATGATAGATGCCTTACACATCTTACGGCTGTCATAGAATGTGCCATAGCTGACAACACTTATAGCTGTAAGAGAATCTATCATAACTGGCTAAAAATAGCTGATTCTCTTACATCCTATCATAACCCAACTTGGGCGCTAACTTTCACCCATGCATTCAAAGATGCCTTATGATGTGTCATAGAATCTGTCATATGTTGTAGATTCCAAAGTGGGACGCCTATGTCCACTTGGGATGATGATGTGTCATCCAATCACCTCCAACGGGGATGCCACCCAACCGGTGGGTTCCAATTAGTGACATGACACCATAGGCATTTAAATAATACAAATAAATACATAAATTACAACAATTAAATCAATGTTGGGACTCTAAGGTTGAGACACCTTAATCCTAACATTCTCCCACTTGTCGAAAACCTGCCAAGAGTCATATGGAATCACCTGCTCAGGGCCCCAAGGCCCATGGAATCAGAACACCATCTGAACTTCTTTGTGCTCATTGGTTTTGTCAGTGCATCTGCAACGTTCACCAAAGTGTCAACCTTCTCCAGGTTCACCTTTCCATCTTCCACCATACCACGAACAAAATGATACTGTACATCAATGTGCTTTGTTCTGGCATGGAAGGTAGGATTCTTTGCTAGAAAAATTGCACTGTGGCTGTCACAACAAACAGTAATTTGTTCTGCATCTAAACCAATATTAGAACACAATCTCTTAAGCCAAATGGCTTCCTTACGTGCATGAGTGATTGCCATATACTCTGCCTCTGTTGTGGACAATGCGACTACAGCTTGCCGCTTGCTCATCCAACTGATAGCTCCACCAAACATCATAAACACATAACCACTGGTGGATCTTCTGCTGTCAATGTCACTTGCCCAATCTGAATCCACATATCCTCGAATGCTCACAGAATGCTGATGTCCAATAGGATAACCATGAAAACACAAGGCATACTCGGAAGTACCCTGTAAATATCTAAACACTCTCTTAACATCCCAATGCACCCGTCCAGGATTAGCCATGAAATGACTAAGGACTCCCACTGCTTGGGCAATGTCTGGTCTCGTACACACTATCGCATACATCAGACTATCAACTACACTTGCATATGGTACTCTAGTCATGTCCTCCATCTTAGTAGGAGACTTTGGACAATCATTCATAGAAAACTTCATCCCTTGCATCATAGGAACAACTAATTGTTTGCAATCTACCATGTTGAATCTCTCCAACACGGAGTTCACATACTTGCTCTGGCTTAACCAAAGCTTTCTGTTAGCTTTGTCTCTCATGATTTCCATTCCCAGAATGTACCTAGCTGCACCTAGGTTATCTCAAACTGTGTTGACAACTGAAACTTCAAATCTGAAATCATACTTTTACCATTTCCAATAAACAATATATCACCTACATATAGAACAATAATGAGAATGCGACCATTATTAGTTTTAAAGTACACACAATGGTTAGATTTAGATCTCTGAAATCCCAATGATAACACATAAGTATCGAACTTCTGATACCAAATTCTAGGATACTATTTCAAACCATACAGAGACTTCTTCAGTTTGCAAACCAAATTTTCTTTACCTTTTTCGATGAAATGCTTTGGCTGTGACATGTATATCTCTTCCTCCAAATCAACATGAAGGAATGTTGTCTTCACATCCATCTGTTCCACTTCTAAGTCATATGCTGCTATAAGTGACAACACAAGCCAGATAGATGTCATCTTCGCTACAGGAGAGAATATCTCCCCATAATCAATTCCCTCCAGCTGGGAATACCCCTTAGCAACCAACCATGCCTTATACTTCTCAACACTGCCATCAAGACTACACTTTTTCTTGAACCATTTACAACCAACAGGTTTACGTCCAACAGACAAAGGTACCAAATCCCAAGTCTTATTTTTCTTTAATGAAGCCATCTCCTCGTCCATGGCTTGCATCTAGGAATTTGAATCAGTCATACCCATAGCCTCTCTAACAGTCCTAGGCTCATCAGTATTAGTAATCAAGACAAAGATGCAATTGGAATCCAATAGTGAATATCCAAACCTTTTTGGTTGCCACCTAACTCGTGTAGACCTCCTCAAAGGTTGAGGTTGAGGTTCTTCTTCTTCAGAACTTTCAAAGCTACTTCAGCTCTCCACATCATCAGGTCCAACAGGAGTACTTGGTTCTTCTTTCTTCAAAGTAGGTGAAATCTGAACTACCCCCTTTTTCTGTTTCTCCTCTTTGTCTGGTTGTAGCTCTACAGAGGAAGGTTTTATCTCTTTGAAGATCACACTTCTGTTGTAGAGAACCTTCTGTGCTTCTGGATCCCAAAGCTTGTACCCTTTCACACTGACACCATAGCCGATAAAGATACACTTAACAACCTTGTTCTCCAACTTAGATCTCTTTTCAATCGGAACATGAGCATAAGCTTCACACCAAATACTCTGAGATGTCTCATCGAAGGCTTTTTACCAGACCATGCCTCCATGGGTGTCTTTCCAACAAGTGCTGATGTAGGCGATCTATTGATCAAATAACATGCAGTGGCTACCGCTTCAGCCGAAAATTTCTGTTCAAGGTTAGCACCACTCAACATACTCCTGGCCCTCTCCATCAACGTTCTGTTCATCCTCTCTGCAACTCCATTTTGCTGTGGAGTGTAGGGAGTTGTCTTATGTCTCTCAATCCCGTGCTCTTTACAAAACTTGTCAAACTCTATGGAACAAAACTCACTACCATTATCAGTCCTCAAACAATTAATCTTTCTGCTAGTCTGGTTTTCTACCAAGGCCTTAATCTCCTTAAACCGACTAAAGACTTCAGCTTTACTTCTGAAGAAATAAACAAATGTCCTACTATAATCATCTATGAAAGAAAAAATATATACAGGTTTTGATAACGAAGGAACATTTACAGGACCAAAAACATCTGAATGTACATAATCCAAAACCCTAGAAGACTTGTGAGAACTAGAGTAGAAAGAAGCACGGTGTTGTTTTCCATATACACAATGTTCACAAAGGTCAAATTTGAGATTACAATCATCAAGGCCTTCAACAAGGCTCTTATTTTTCAGGGTCTTAAGAGCCTTCTTACCAATGTGACCAATTCGTTGGTGCCATAACATTGTCTTCTTTGTAGGAAGCTTCATTTCCATAGAATGAGCACCCTTAGGTACCCAAAATGGACGACCATTAGATGTAGCTGCAACATGCTTCTTCTCTGCACAATTTGATGGTGAGGATGAAGAATCCAAAGGTCTCTTCTTTGGTACATCAAAAGAACTATTGCATTGTACAGTGCATGCATCCAGTTGAAACAGAATCCCAATACAAACCCCCTTAGCTAACACCATAACTCCTCTAGTCATCTTGCATCCTCTATCAGAGAAAACAACTTGCACTCTTGAATCATTCAGTTTACTTACAGAAAGTAGGTTTTATGCCAAACTTGGGATCTGCAAGACACCATCAATCCCTTTCACTCTTCCATTAGGAAATCTGATTTTGACTCTTACACGGCCAACAATCTTCAGGTGAGTAGGGTTAGATAAAGATGATAATGCTTGGATGGGACCTGAATACCATAAAGTCCTTAGCAATCTTGAAAAGGAAAAAGGAAGGTTACAAATAGAGAATGATATCAATGAAAGGTCTTTTTTTCAAGTAAATCCCTTGGCAATCAACCTTGGAGATAATGATTTTGTTGGGCATGTCTTATCTCTTGTAAAACAAGATAGAGGTCCTTATTGGTATAAAAATACTAGTGCAACTGGATCTAAAGATTTGAGAGATAGTGTAGAGATTCAAGATGATGAAAATTCACCAAAGGTAGTTAGATTTGAAAAGAAACTGAAATTTTAAGTGAAGAAGAACTTCTAGAAGAAGTAAATGAGCTCAAGGCTGAACTAGATAGGTTGGAGGCTTAAAGGATCCAAGATGATCTGAAAATAAAGAATGATGCTTTGTCAGATATAGATTAGCTAGGAAATTCTGCCCATATAGTGAAGTCATCTCAAAATGCTCAAGCCATTAAAATTGGAGGTTTAGTCCCACAACAAGGATCAAAAGTAAATGCTAAAGGATTTTCTCTTGGTGGATCACAGAAAAATCCAGTTGGGAGAGGTAAGGGCCATGTTCCTGCTAGGCAACCATTGATTTTAGAAAGATACAAACAACTTGACTTCACAAGGATTCTTGGGTATCCAAACCCAGTTTAGATTGAAGTAAGACTGCCTTAGAATTTTGTTTTGGAAATGTTGCATTATCTAGTAAGGACCATATGAAAGCAAATACATGCCAAACCTCAATTCGACAGTTACAACAATTGTCTTGTCCTGCCAAGAATTAATTGCTAGGTGAAAAGAAACATAGCTGATTTGCATCGCCAGAAAGACACCAAAGTGGACAAGGGGAAGAAAACAGTGCAATACAAACCAAAGGTAGCATCAACGGAGGAAGCATCGACAAAGAGCGAGGAAGAGGAGGAAGATGAACTGATTGACTTGACCTCTTTGACATCGGCCACCAGTTCGCCAACAAACGAAGTATCCTTGGTAGCTAGCCCTCAGACTACACCAGAGATGGAAGTAGAGGAGGCGGTTGTGATACTGACCTTCCAGCCAGTGGGGTTCACCTTGCCAGCACCGCCAGTTCACATTGGGAGCCCACCGCCGACCGTGACATTTACCCTGTCGACATCGCCAATTAGCATCGGGCGGACATTGAGAGTAGCAGCTTTTGTGCCAGGCGCATTGCTAGGTTGGGCGCCGTTGGTACGAGACTCGACACTACTAGTTGCCACACCACCAGACTTGGCACCGCCAATTGCACACTGCTAGACTTGGCACCACCAGCTGCCACACCGCCAGGGTTGGCAGTTGCAGTTGGAGGAACTACATCGCCAGGGTTGGTAGTTGCAGTTGCAGGAAGTACACTGCCAGGTTTGACAGTTTCAGGAAATGCACTGCCAGGGTTAGCAGTTTCAGTTTCAGTCACACTACCACCACTAGGTTCGACAATTTTGGGAGATGCATTGCCAGGGTTGGCAGTTTCAACAACACCACCAGGAGATGCACTGCCAAGTCTGGCAATTTTAGGGGATACGTCACCAGGTTTGGCAGTTTCAGGGGATACGCTGCCAAGTCTGGTAGTTTCAAGGGATATGCTGCTAGATCTAGTAGTTTTAGGGGGTACGTCGCCATATTTGGCAGCTTCAAGGGATACATTGCCAAGACTGGCATTGCCAGTTACCTCGGCGCAAGCCACATTGCCAGACACGCTAGACATGCCAGTGTTGAGACCGCCAGCATTACCACCAACCACTAGGCCAATAACTACATGGGGAATGATTACAACGCAGGAGCAGGTCACCACAATGGCCAAATCGCCAGTTTCCCTTGTTGCACCGCCAGGAGTGGCATAGATAAAGGAAGAGTCGGCGAAAATTATTCCGAACTGGCTAGCTAGTGCCAAGGAAGCCCGAGTAGTGGCCTTGGAGGCCAAGGTGACCACTTTGGAGGAAGAGGTGTAGCAAAGAGAGCAAGTGTGGGAACAAAGAGTAAAGGAGTTGGAAGAACAGTTGGTGACAAGGAGCATCAAGGCGGACAAGGCCAAAAGTCAATTGATGGAGGCGGCTTGCATGGTTAAAGCCGCCAAGGAACGGGAGATTCTCGCTGATCGTCAGCTCCGTGTGCGCACAGAGGAAGTGAGGCGATTGAGAGAGTAGCACTCTTCGGTGACTACCTCGATGTCATCAGTCCATCCAGGGACGTCTTCGCTCCCCTCTTCCTCTCATTAGCATTATGTGCAGTATCATTCCATTTTTGGTTTGTCATGTCGTCTAGAAGACGACTTCTTTTGTGGGGTGATGACGTAAGCTGTCATTGTCTTTAGTTGTAGTCGGTCGTAACGTAGTCGGTTGTAGTCGGCCAATTGTTTATGATTCAATAAAACTATAATTGTAGTGTGCATAATTAATGTAATAAATGTCGTGTACTCGCGTAATTAAGTCTCGATTAGTGGCCAAGGAATTGTTATGAAACGTCACGACGGTTGGTTGCTCAACCACCGTCGAGCGTTATATGTACTGAGTCATTGTAGTCGGGAAGACATTATGATTGATGATACTATGACATCCATATGATTGTACATGTTGATTCTGGAAATGAATAGAAGCATTCCATGTTCAAGCATCTTATGCTTTCGGATATGTTGTTCTGTTCAATGTTCTATACATAATATAGTTTACTTCTGTAGTACGTTGAAATACACCCAATGAAGTAAACAATTCGTAAATCTGAGGACTTTGACATTGAGGATGAAGATGTCCTCATGAAATTATTTGTGTAGTCTCTAAATGATGAAGCAAGGGATTTGAATAGAGCACTTTCTTTAGCAAGCATTGACTCATGGGATGAGTTTCAAAGGATATTTAGAGAATAGTATGGTGATAAGACTGACCCAAGGTTCATCATAAATGAGTTCACTAATATTACTAAAGGGTCAAATAAGTCTGTGCCTGATTTCAATGCAAGGTTCACCAAGGCAATGAATAAAATAGTGTCATTGTCCTTAGTGTGTTTTAGTCCTTTCATCCGTAAGCCTGAGAATCATCTATATGCTAGAATTTACTGGATATTTAAGCTTCTTAGTTCTGTAATCTTGCTGCTTGTACTGTACATTTTCTTCTGGTGTGTTTTAGACGTTTTGTCTTTTAGCTTAAATATAGAATTGAATTTGCAGGGTATACAAAATTTATATAATCTTATTACCTATCATTCTTGCCTTATGCTTGAAGACTTCCTGTAAGTGCCCCATGTTATAAGATTACCATTTCTTTTCATGTATATGCTACAGAAAAGAGAATTTTAATATATTTTTTTCTTGATGTCTTTACAGCTCATATGTAGGCTATAATGTCTGTAAAGGGAACCAAGTTAATTCAACATTCTTTCCCAAAGCTCTGATCTTGGATTACTTTGCTGTCTCCTGTAACTTTAAATGTTATATGATATTATATTATTTTGAGTGTTTCCAAGGTTCTGTACTTGTAAAAGATATACTAGTGATCAAAAGGGCGGGAAAGAGTTTATGAAGCCTGTGCAATGAATGAAATTAGAGAGAAGTAAACATTTAATAACCATCATGTGTTTGCTTTCAGGATGTAGGATTTTGTGTGGAGTTTATGGGCCAGTCAGGGGAAAGCACTGTAAGTTCGTTCTATCTGCATTGTTTTCCAGATTCTTGATTACCTCTATACTGTTTTTCATATATCTAAGATTCATATACCTTGGAAATCTATATTGTAGTGGTATTAAGATTTTTGTATCAATTTCTGGAATTTTTATTAGTATTTCAAAATGTACCATAATCATGTGTGGAAGAAAAAGAGCATGCATGGTGGCACTTGCATATAAACATATGTTTTGTTTTTAGTGCATATTTATAGCATCATTTAAAGGAACGGTTTTTTGATGACAAGTTGTTACTTTGTTTTGTGTGTTGATTTTATGTAGAGCAAAGCAATTGTTTCTTGTGAGGAGTTTGAAAGTGCACGTTCAAACTAATTTAGAATGTATTTATCTCATTGTATCTAGTTAAGACTCTTTTTTTCTGTTTTCTGCAGGCAATGTTTCCTTATAAACGATGTGAATCAGATCAGGCATGTTTGTTATGACCAATTTCATGCACTTATGAGAATTTTGATTATTTATGAAAAAAAAATGCACACCCCTTCAAACATCTTCAAATCGAAATAAATATAAAATTATGAGTTATATAATTTTTTCTCTTTGCAGGGAAATTTTTGCACCCCAAAAGCTGGCACCTATAGGCTTGTTTGGGATAATTCATATTCGACCTTCTATAAGAAGGTGAACTTGTCTTTTTCACTACCCTTGTTGACATTTCATACAGAATTCTTAGACATTGATATTAATATTGACCTGTATTTCTTTTGGGTCAGATCTTGCGTTATAAAGTAGATGCCTTCCCACCTGTCGTTGAGACGACACAATTAGACATACCAAATGAAGGAAATGAATGAAGATTGCAGGTTACAGTGATTATGAACTTTGACATGCAACCGGAACTGTGATCAAGCAATTAAGGAAGGGATATGAAGGCCAGTTGTACCGCAAATGTTAACTACATAAATTTGTTCTATGATTTATATGCAGCAAATTTTTTTTGTTTGATTTCTGGTTGAAATGGTTCACAGTGAAATATCATATTCGTCTATATGATCACTGAAATACTTGATATCTGCTGATGAATGTATTTTAGGCACTATAATGTTCAAACCAATGATTATTTGTTGCATTTCTAATGCCCTGCTTCATTTAATATTGGGCATAACTAAAATGCAATACCAAGTAGATAAACATTTCTAATAATATTTTATTTTTATTGTCTTGTGGACTTTGTCCAATAAAAACTTAACGTGTACCATGATGTCTGTAATCAAGGTTTGCAGGTATGTGATTATTTTTAGTTGGAATCTTGGTTGTAATATCCAATGAAAACCACCTATTCAGTGGGTACATTTCTTGGGATTAAATTTCCAATTCATGGTTCCAAGATGATATTGCCAAAGTTACTGATATTCAATGGGGTATGACACTTATTTTGTGATATGCCAATCACAAAGGTATATTGTAAGGTTTTATTTTGATATTATCTACATGCATGCTTCTTAGATTTTGCATTGAGATCTTATGAAGCAAATTGGCAGTTGGTAATGTGTAATGTCCCCTTTTCTTAGGTAGTGGTCAGTCATGGCGGTTAGCCTATCAGTTGGGTTCCCGTAGGCTAACATGGTGGATAGGGAGCTCTTTCGAGAGTCTTGTGACCTTTCGGCAAGTTTGCATGGCATTTCAGGAGCTTGGAGCCAATCTTCTATTTTTTAGGAAGGGGCTGACAGTTCACCTGTGACCACCTGGAGCTTGTGGAGCCTGGCAGGGGGCTTTATGAGCCATTTTAGATGATCAGAGATAGTTTCCTATTTTTTAGGGGAATCTCTACTTTTTAGGATGAGACTGGGAGTTGGCTCGCTTTGTGCAGACATCACCCCAAGATCAGTTGCAGCATCAGTTTCAATTGGAGTGATCGGGTGATGGTCTCAACATGAAAGATGAAATATTAAAGTGTTTACTTTAATATTTTAATTTAGTAAAGTAAAATGATTAATTTTTAAGTCACTTTATAATATTTTAATAAAGTGATTATTTAAAGGGTATTTTATTATTAAAGGTGATATAAGGGTTAAATGAAAATTAATAAATGATCTATTTAATGATGTTTTATTAATTTATTATATTAAAAGGGAGACATAAGGACTTTATTAAAAAGGGATTTAAGTGATTTAAAGTATATTTTATATTATTAAGTTGTGCATCATAATTAAAAGGGAAATGAAAGTAAATTGAATGAAATGAATTTAAAGTGAATTTGAGGTGAAATATAAAAGGGCATTTTGGAAATCATTTCATTCATTCATTGATTGTTGAAGAAGAAGAATTTTGCTAAGGGTTTTGTTGAAGACTGGAGAGTCCAAAAACTCTCAAGCTTTTTGAGGACGTAGCCCCTTATGAAGAACAACTTACAAACAACTTCACTTAGAGGTTGTGCTTGTGCTTCAAAGAGTTACATAAAAGTTTCATATTTGAGGGTTTGAATGAAATATCAGAATAATGCAAATATATTGATCATTATTTTTAGAGCAGAGAGAACTACAAGAGAACTTCAATAAACAGGAGGTTGCTAGGTAAGGGTTTTGGCAATTTAATTGTATGCAGCTTTGCACTTGACGTGGGGATTGGTGATAGTGATTGCTGCTAGAATTTATTATCATTGTTGTTGCTGTTACATTGTTGCAAATTTTATACTTCATTTTGACATCCATTTAAGAGGGTTTCAAAGCATATCTTACCTGTGAGTTCATGATTTGTAACGCCCAAATTTTATGGGTATTGTTGTTTAAGATAATAGGGGATATTTTATGAATTGGGTTGTCAATATTTTGTGAAAATATTGAGTATCTAAGCTGATATAAAAATCTGGAATTTTCAGCTGTGTTCCCTATATAATGTTCAATTTTTGAGTTGAAAATTATTATTGCAACATCTTCTATTTTGCTGCATTATATTGTTGTATCAAACATTGCAAATATATCATAAAACCATAATAGAAACAAAAACAGACATGCAAAATAAAAAAAGTAAATATCCTATCAGGGGTGGGATATTTCAGTGGTATTAGAGCGGTTTTCCTACCATCTTGTTGGGTGAATTAGATATATTTAGAGCTTATATGCCTAATCTCAGTTGCAGTTGAGTGGTGGTTTGGTAAAAATGAAATATACGCAAGAACTCGTGGCATAATTGATGGAGGTCCTTCAGGACTTTATACAACATCCAAAAAAATTAGACCCTCTGTTTGCGACAGGAAAGAAACATTAATGTACATAATTTTACCAGTATAAAGGATAGAACAATACAGGGAAGGTTCTGAACGAGAAGTCAATCAACTCTTGGAGGACTACTAGAGTATGCTAGATGATTTTAAAACACAATACTCTTTTAATAAATATCTAAACTATGTTGTTACCTTGAGTCTCAGAAAGATTGGTTTGATAAAGTATATTAGGAGGATGTTTAAGGAAAAAACTTCATTTAAAGGTGTTGTCATGTCCCCGAGATCGTGACATTTAGAAACATAATTAAAATAGTTAATCATTTGACATTACATAATTATAATTGTCCAAGACAATATTATAATTATGAAAAATGTCACTAATATCATTATGATATAGTTGATATTAAGGGATAATTAATATAAAATATAAACATAAAAATAATATTGTCATTGCAAGTATAAATATAATGGATAGAACAATATTGATAAGAAAATCTAAAATAATCAAATACAAATATCATCATAAAAGAAACAATGTTATAACTAAAGAACCGTTCTTAAAGTGAGGGTTGTGTTTTCTTAAGAGACATGCCTCCTACCGAGTCTTTTGATCAGCCATAAAGGGAAGATTGATGCCAAGTTCGAAGGGCATCAGGTCAGGGAGAGAAACATATATTAAACGAAAGAAGTCATTGTAGCATCTGATTTTACCATAGAGAAATAATAAAGAATAATAAGAGGGAACTAATGTTAAATGATAAGTGACGAGAAATATAAAGACGTTTGTATGTAGATTGACAAGAAACCAACATAGGAGTTGTCGTTTTCACCAAATATAGACTAACGTAGAAGATATTGCATTGAAGTCGTGCATAGTATTTTATAACCACCGCATGTCATTTGCAAGAAGACATTATATCTAGGGAAGACACATTAATATTAAAGAGCTATCGGGTCTTGAGAGTGAGGGGTGAGACAAGCGGACATCCTTGTTGTCGACTAGAACTGATATCGACACTTTTACCACCATCGTTTCTACATTGAAATCAATCGTAGATTTTAGAGGATCCGTAACCTATGCTTCTGTTGGCTAGTATACTCATGGGGCTAACTGGGACGACATAGTCAAGATGACCATATTATTACTATTTAATCTGGGACAAATGTGTAGCATTGTTGACTGAAGCCGTCAATGGTATTAGAAACTTAATTGGGGAAGGTGACTTTCGTGTCACACTTGGAGACTCTTGCAGTCACATATATGCTTGGATTCTATCGTCACCTTACATACACCTGCAGAAGTCTGAGAAGAGAGTTGCCAATCACTGTCAGCATTGTCTTTGGCGAAACCCATTCTTTACGCAAATCGTGAGTCTCTACAGAAGCAGCCAACAGGGTTGATACCTCTTGCTCAACAATTGCAAGTACTTGGATTCCGTCTTAAGGAAGAACTTATCCAGTGTGAAGAAAATATAGAAGATCAACATCTGTCGATCTTCATTTGCAAGCATGAGGAGAGTCTGGGGATGAAAAAGAAGAACGTCCAGTATGAAGACAAATAATAATAAGGGAAGTAAGATTAATATAATTACATATATATGTATAAATATATATAAATAGACATAAGTTGTTATCAACTATATATATATATATATGCAATAATGATGCTCACAGCAGTTATTAATCTTTATCAGTAACTATTCATTTGATCTAATCTACTTATTTCCTTTAAGCTATATCCATTGAATATTAGGAGATCGAATAGGGGAATTCAAGTTCTAGGGACATCTATCGGAAAATAGAGCAATTTGCAACTCTGATATATCAATCAAATTAGAGATATCAACAATGTTATTTGATTATGGGAAAATTCAAGGGGAATCCCAAAAAGGGGTCATTACAGGTGCAAAATTTAGTCATGGGAAAGATGTTGTAATAAGCAACAAGATGAGTTTTGTAACAACAGTCATATTTCCTTGCATCATCATGAGATAGTAGCCATTTCATGTGAGAATGATGGTTTTGTGGAGTCTTCTAATGTTGATACTCAATATTTGGGTGTTAAAGATGAATTATGTGTTGTGGATTCATGCCACAAACATTCTGATTATGTATATCAGACCTTAGAAGATATGAACAAGACACAAGTTTTATGTGATGGGTGGTTACAAAGAGCTAAGAAGGCAAAGATGTTGGCTATCCAAGCAAAACAACGCTTGCAAGAGGTCAAGGAACTTTGTAACTAGCTAGATCAAGCAAAGTAGAGAGAGTCACACTTTAGATCTCTAATTCTCCCAAGGGAAGAATGTGTAGAAGTTGAGCATACAACGGATGAGCCCCTTGAGACGAGGAAGCCAATAGTATCCCTGACAAGTCTTCTTGGAAGTGACAAACCTCAAAATTGAAATCTGGGCCTCTAAAATCTAGGGTGCCCCTGGCCTCCAGGGGCTCTGGTGCTCTAGAGAAAAAATTTGATGATTTTCATCCCAACGAAAAATCTCCTCCGAGACGAAGCATTATTTTGTACTTATCTTGCCACAATTTCTTCATTTGAGTGTTCTAGGCTTAGATTTCAACACCTGGTCTTTGGCCATCTGCCATTGACGACCTCAGAATTCCTAGCTTTCCATTTGAAAAAAGCGAAAACTACCCACCAGACTTAAATTGAGTTTTAACTGAAACCGACTTCACCATTGTAATCGTGAATCAAAATAAGCCAATCAAAACAATTTTTAGTCAATTTTGACGAGTTTCAAAATTTAGGGTTTCACAACCTGAAATAGGGGTGCTTGAAAACCCTAATTTTTTTTTTTTCAAATTTCACCAGTATCCTCTTGACATCAAAATGACACAAATTCCATATGTGATTTTCCCAAAAATTGTGTTTTGACATCATTTTAACAAGGTTTAGACTCTTTTAAGCAAAATGCCTTAATGAAACAAAAAAAAATGGTTTGGGTACAACACAATTAATGATCTCTCATCTGGACACTTGGTCAAAAGGCTTTGAATGTCCTCATTAGACAAACTCCAAGTGCTTGTGCCATAGTTTGATTCCATCTCCCAAGTATGCCCATTAATTGGCACAAATCTTAGAAGTGGAGCAACTACATAACCCCCCAATGAGTCAACAACATGAGAGAATTACATCCCATTGAGCATGTCATGAATGCTCATAAACCAATAGAAATCTACTTCACCCATGTTTCCATCCACATGTGTAGTCATAACATTAGTGGCTGATCCACTAAGCGTGTGCTCAACAATTCCACCCAACATTAGGACTTGAGCCTTTAATGGGCTCTCAACTAGAAGTAACTCATGAGTCTCAAGATGAAAGCTAGGTATACCAATAGAAATTTTTGAATCATATCTCTTCTCTTGTTCATGCACATCTTCACGTTCCTCTTGCTTCCTCATCTCAAGGGGCTCATCCTTTGTGGAGTTTCAACGAGAAACGAGGGGAATGAAAAATGACTAACTCTAAAAGGAAAAGCACAACTTTTGCAATAGGCGCCCATATTTTTGAGGGATCAGATGAAGGATTCTGACCAAATGACACCTGGGATGTTTGTCTCACATTTGATCAAGCTTCACAACGCACTTGTCAGTAGGTCATTTTGAGTTGTTGAACTACTGAGGTCAAAGGTCAAACACGAGGTTAAATCTTGGTCAGAATGACGGGAACAAGCAAAAGTGCCCCTGTTAGCCAGGGGCTCCCAAGGTTTTGGAGCCTTGAATGTCTTTTTGGTGATCTCAGGTGTTCATCTTGTCCGTGTTACATCCAACTTTCCGTTGCATATCTCCATCAAATCAGAAGATGAGTTGGCAGCCTATAGCTGGAGATTAAGTAGATTTTTAGCCAGTTGGCAAAATGGCTCTCTAGAACAAGCACCCCTGGAGGCTAGGGGGGCCTTGATTTTGAGACATCAGATGATGAAATTTGATGAAGTGTTCTCTTGAAGTTGTGCAGAATGGAGCTAGCTTCACAGTGAGCCAGTTATTCAGCCCTAAAGTTTTGCCAAACATGAGATGCGAGGAGGTCAAGTTTACCTTCGTAAGTTTTGAAAATGATTAAAATTTGACTCTCTGGGGTCAAAAGTGCAACTTTTGCTAAGGGTGCTTTGATTTTTCAAGCCTCAGTCTTCAGTTTTATGGATTGCAATCTCAAGGAGTGTTTTTATTAGATTTGATCCTACTATTCAACACAACTGTCAGCTAGTTGATTGGTGATGTCAGTCAATCAGAATCAGTGATTGAACGAAGGCTTCGGTGAGGGTTGTAAATCCAAAATTTCATTAAAATGGTTAAGTCTGGAAAAAGACGCCTTAAGTCAAAGGTTGACTTTTTGAACTGAAGATGACTAGGCACCCATGAAAGGTGGATTTAAATAATTCGACTTTAAGGGGATTATTTTAATTACAAAAAAAGGACGGTTTTATGCATGCATGTTTAGTTAACTGATTTGCATCCTGAGTTAACTGAATTAATTAAAGGTGACACCCTTTTTAGGGTAATTATTTAACATTCAGATACCTTTTTTTCAAGTCCCAATCAGATGAGGTCAAATTGTTTTGAGGCCAAATCATAATTAAATTGAATATTTATAAAGGTGGCGCCTAATTGCATGAAGATGGATGATTTTATGCTTGAATTTATTTATTTAAGTCATTAAAGTCGCCATTATTCTCATACCAAGTTCAGAGAAAGGCGAATTTCTTAACCAGTTGAAGATTCAAAGGTGCTTTGAGTTCAATTTTTCAGTGTCGAGTCCAGATTGTTCAGAAGATTAATTTTCCAGAGTTCAATTTTTCAGTGCATGCAAATATCATCGAATCTCAGTCAAGCATAGGCGATTTTCTACAGAAGCAAAATAAACAAAAACAAACTTCTATCTTTTTTCTAATTTCTTCTATTCTCTCTTAGGTATTCTTCGCATGTTAAAGAAAATGACAGAATATTCAGAATCAGATCATCTGGGTTCACATACTTTAGCGACAGTAGCAAACCCCATGTCTTAGTTTTTTTTGAGAAAATTGCCCCGTAGCTTTTAGTCTAAAGCTTTGTGCTTTTTTCCAAGAATTCCTTTGCATGTGGGTCAAAAACACATCTTTTTCAAAATCGAGTTATCTGGGTTGCCTTAGAATTCCATTGCCTACAAAACCCATGTTCCAGATTTTCTCAAGAAAAATTGCCCTAATTGAGCTCTAGAACCCCTACTTTTCTTGACTGAAAAACCTCTGCATGCCTAGCTAAAACTCACTTTTTCAAATTTTTGTTGATCTGGATTTGCTTAGAATTCAATTCTGCACAAAACCCACGTTTCAAGAAAATTCTAAAAAAATTTCCCGCAACAAGTTATTTTTAGCCTTGTCCAGAGCTTTTTTTGCCTTTTTGGAAAGTTGTTTGAACATACCCGACTTTACAATCAAAAGTCCTCATTTTCAAAATGCAGTTCAATCCCATAGATTATAAAACCAAATCGGTCTTGATGCATGACTTTTTGAAAACTTCAGACATAGACTTGGGTTGTGTATCCAATGGTGAATTTGAGCACTTTGGAGGCGTTAGTAGCAATGTTTTGAAGAATCTTGAGCATTCTGGGTTGCTGGTAGCATCGTCTATTCCTATCACAACTTTTGATCTCAAGTTTTTTCTTGCTTGCATCAAGCATTACGACTCGTCTACACGACAAATCAAATCAGTTGATGGGAGAGTAATCTGCAGCCTTAAGTTGAAGGACCTGGAAAAGTGCTTTGCTATTCCTCCTCGTTCAGACAATTTCACTGTAGTCATTGAGGCTTGTGATAAGATATGGTATGAAGACCAAGAGCGTTCATAGAGGAAAGTTGCTCAGAGATGGTTCAAAATACAGAAGACTAACATGCCTAAAAAAGTTGGTTGCAGCGAGTTCAAGGATGAAGTTGTTGTTTTGATAACTCTACTCAATCGGATTGCGGGTCAGGAGTGGGAAAATATATTCTGACCATGGATGTTTTACATCATTTCTAGGATCCTAGATGGTACAAAGCACTTTGACTAGGCCATGTTGATCAGCGAGTGCCTTCACTAGCAGATTATTGGATTCCTCAAAATCCATGAGTTTCACATGGTGTCTTGGTCTATTTGGTTGCATCTCAAGGTAGTTTTGGACACCTGAAGACTAACAAGACTCTTGGTGTTTAGCATATTCACAAGTATTACTCTCAGGTGGAGTTTTCTAAAGCTGAACAGGATTTTAGGGCGGTGAATGATCACTTTTTTATGAAGACAGTCAAGGATCTCGACAACAAAATGCACATCTAGATTTCGCCAGAGGAAAAATCAGCGATGGAGAGTTGGGTGGATTGGTTCATTCAATTCCCTACTTTCACATATATCCGAGTCTATGGTTACGTTAGAGAGCCTCTAATGTTACCAAGGTACCCATCAGATAAAGTCCTTTTCATGGAGTTTCTCATACAAGCTCAACATCTTCACTCTTTTCTTCGCAGTTGCCATAAGTCAGTAGTTTCCTTTCCTTTCAGATGGGGTATTTTCACATGCAGGACTGCGGCTAATTCCAAGTTTTTGACGACCGAGCCTGATAAATTCAACCTCAAGTACCATATTGAGAGGCGTTCTTATGATCCTTTGGGTCATTATGCAGCCAGGTTGGAGCGAGGGATTGCACACAAGCTAGCACTTGAGGATTTTTGGGCTAATTACGAGGATGAATTTGAAGTCCGTCGAAGCCATTTACTACAAACTTACTATTGCTCAGATTGTTGATTACCTATCAGAGGATGTTGAGGGTCTGTCAGATGATGACAGAGAAGTTCTACTTAATTCATATGTCAAAGATCAAGTTGCTCGCTAGCCACTTCGCTTGCCAGATTGGTACGCCAGGGAGAGTACTTCCATTGAGGACGTGTCTAAATTAGTTATCAAGACCAACAAGCAGTTCTTGGAGAAAGCGCAAGACAATGCCAGTCTCAGAGCCACTATTATGGTTTTCTTCATTACCTTCTATCTCGAGGTCAAGGCCTCGGGTTAAGGTTATTTTGAAGCCGCCTGAAGTGGTTAGACTTAGCGGAAACACAAAGGGGAGGAGTACTGGAAAACGAAAGCTGAAATAGGTAGAAAGGGTGCCTAAAGTTCTAGTAGAGACAGTCATATAGGTTGAGCCACATCTTTCACCTCCTAGTTCGCCATGTTCACCACATTCACGTCCTATTGATATAGACTCAGAGCTAGAACCACCAGTTTGAGTAGCATCAGAGACAGTTTATTCAGCACAGGTTGATACATCAGCAACAGTCTCACCTTGAGCTGAATATTGCTCATCCATGTTGGCTCGAGAGATCTTTAGGAAGACAGAGGTGAGAACCTTCATATCACCTTGATTTGTTTGAGTTTGGAGATCGTTATCAGGGGAGGTCGAACAAGAAAATTAAGAAGCAGGTGCACATTGAGAAGACTCCAGAATCAGAGATCGTCATAGAGGTTGCTACGCCACTAGAGGGTAAGAGCTTGGATGAAATTGAGGTTGGTGATTTCACCTTCGTGAAAGCGAATCTTGGCAAGAGCAATAGAGAAACAGATGCGAGCCTTCTCAAGATTGTCACAAATAATCTTGAAGAGCGCATCATGAGGGACAAAGAAGATAAAGCACTTCTTAAGGCTAAAATCGGGCAACTTTGACAGTATATCTCTAATCTTGTTCATGGAAATCCAAGTAGAGCACCTGTTCTTCCACAAAGCACACCTGCAGAACAACAAAAGTTGGATCACTTAGTCAATCATGGTAAACTTCTAGAACACTGGGTTGAAAAATTCATTCTTACAGGTCAACATCTTCTCGCAGAGCTATATTAGTTGAGGAGTGATGTGCATGGACTTCGTCAAGCGATCCAACAACTCGAGATTATCGTGCAGAAGGAATGGTGAAGGATCGTGTTCTCATATCCTAGTTGGCAGTTGCATATGATACTCTGGAGACATAAGAAGAGAAAAAGAAGATCTTTGCTTGGACAAAGCAACACCTTTTCAGGATGGAGACATGTGAGAGGATCTCTACTAGGTTGAATACACTCAAGGAGAGTGTCACTGGAGCTCTCAAACTCGTCAGCAGCTTTGTCACTCAAATTGCGTGTCGTTATCATCTTGAGGATGGCATGTTTTTTGAGCTTGATGTAGTACAAGCTGAGTTTGAAGAGCTGGTTCATGATAATCTTGAGGGAGATCCTGTGGTATCTAAGTTGGATCACATCTCAGTGATGACATCTAGTTTCAAAAGGGCAACTGAAGAAGTGAGAATATGCATGGGAACGATCAAAGATGGTGACAGAGAATTGAGCAGGCAGATTATCGTTGTGGACAACGTCAAAGTACCTGAGAATGAGGCAATCGATCAGTTCTTGGATGAGATGTTAGACCGTGACAATCTAGAGTGATTTGCCAGTTGGGAACTAGAGTTATTTTCGAGGATAGAGTCAAGAGCAATAGTTAACTCGACATTCAGTCTTGAGTTCTTAATGTTGATTTTATGCATGCACATCTCTTCCTTGGAATTATCTTTACAGGAGTTTAGACTTTCAGTTAGGAGTAGTTAATTGATGTTAGTTATCAGTTATTTTTATTTCAATAAAGACTTGCATGTTACACATGTCCAATTATGTTGAATTCTGTTTCGGTTAACTAATGGTAGCTTTCCAGTTAACTATATAGTTTCCTTTATTAGGGTTTAGAAATAAAATATTTTATTCTTGCAAGAATGTAGTTGACTCAAGGTGATTTTAGGGTTCCCTACACCTTTGATGTCATAAATAAGAGCTCTCTGCTCATTTGTAATTAACTTTTGCACGAGATAGTAATATATGTTGTGCCTACCTTGCCTATAATATTGTTGTTCTGTATCTGTTCACGAGCTTTTACTATGATGATGAATTGTTGTGCCATCTTGCCTTCATGTTATTGATATGGTACTTGTTTATCTTAGTTAAATATAGTGGCTAGTTGATCGTCTATTGTATGCGTGTTTCGCCTATGCAATTTTCTTTCCTAGTTGGCTATTCTATGTTTTGTTTTTAATAAGCCTATTCAGATGAGCAAATTGCCGAGCCACCTTGCCCTCATGTTGTAAATCTGTACCTAAATCTTATCATTTGATGTGTGTGTCAATAAACCTATTCAGTCAAGAAAATTGTTATGCCACCTTACCTTCATGTTGTAAAGTTGTACTCAGTTTATCGTATATTTTTCTGTTTCTAGTAAACTTCTTCCCAGCTGAGGAAATAGTTGTGCCACCTTGCCTTCACATTGTGAATCTGTACCTGAAGTTTATCGTATAAGAACATTCCTGCTCTGTTTCCTCATGCTCTGTTTTCTTGAGGAGATTGGATAGATTAAAGCTTTAGTTTAGTTGTAGTTAGAGATCTGCGAAACTAGAAAATTCTTAGCTGCAACGTTCTTGGTTTTCTTAACCTTGTGCCTCTTCCAGCTGAGACAAAAAAGATAGGAGTTAGATTACTTTACTTTTTCATGCATTTCAGCATATGAGGGAGCTTCCCATCCTAATTTGAAGAGCACTCATTATGCAGAGTGCATAGTTGTTTGTACCAACTTTCACTCCAGAGGTGTTAGTTGTTACGCCAACAGTTTTATGGCGCCCATCGTGGGGAACAAGGCAAGAAAACTTCAAGAAAGCTTATGCTTTATGTCATGGGAATGACCATTTGGCGTCCTATTGCTCCAGTTCAACAACTAGGACTTACTCCGGCCATCATACAACCAAATTTTGTTTTCATTGGAGCAGAGCAATTGTATATCATTAGTAGCCTACTCAATTTTATTTTTGAAAATCATACATCAACTAATCAGTGGAGAAACACAGCTACTACTCTAGACAAAGAAGAAGAAAGAGCGGATCTTGCAGCTGGTAGACCTATTTTTCCACCCCCTACGTGGAATTGAGCATCCTGGCGTACCGAGTATATACAAGAAGGAGAAACAATCCTCCTATTCAAGAAGTGTCAACTTTTCAAGAGGTTCCTGAACATTTCCTTGAAGAATTTGAAAAAAATCTCCAGACCCAGTTGAAGCAATGGTCGAAAACAACAACGAGAATAGCAACAGTCGAAACGAAAGGAACATAAGACGTCCAACTCCATTACCATGGGGCGACAATATTGGACCGTTGGCCTTGGAAACGCATCATGAAGTACCCAAGGGATCGCGAAAGTATTTTCCTTGATTACATGGTGATGGGTCTAGACACCCTGATGAACACATCTCAACATTCCCGGCGGCTTGTTCCGTTTTGCATGTTTCACATGAAGACATCATCGCCTGTCTCTTTGTAGAGACCTTGGAGAATAACATTGCAAACTGGTTCAATCATCTTGAGCCAGGCATTAATTCAAGTTGGGCAGACATGAGTGAGAAATTCTTGGCGCAATTCAAGCCCGCCGAGGACAGGCATCAATTGTTTGCACAACTTTGAAACTCAAAGATAGAGGCACATTAATCGATGAGGGAGTTCGTAGCAAGGTTTAATCACCTTGTCACACATCTTTCCATACTCTCAATCCATTTGATGAGATTTTGATGAGCAACTTCATCAATGCACTACCGTCAGAAATAGCCTTTTTCTTGAAGACAAGTCATGAAGATAATCTATAGCTCGTACAAGAAGAAGCTATCAAGCTTGAAGATAACATGATTACGACGGGAAAGATGAAGAATGATTCAATCAGACCACTTGTTCAAGCGTTTGTTGATCGACTACTACAGAAGGTAGCCAATGAGGTGACCATTCTCAAGAGGTAGTCACCTACTCAAGGGCAACAAGCCATGCCTGCACCACCACCATATCAACCTCAACAACCATACCAGCCAAAGAGGAATAACTTCCAGCCATTCAATAACTACAAGCTAAGGTTTCCATAAGGAGAACCAAGACAAACAAATGAGGCTGCGAAGGTTAAGTTTATTGCACTTTCCATGATTCTAGTGAGCATACTGGGGCCACATGTTTGGAAAATCAAAGAATGAATCAACTCATGGGATTTGCTGATACTATTAGTCCAAGTTCAGGTTTTGTACCTTCACCAACTACAAATGTTGTCTCACCACAGGCGGACAACTTTGATGGCGACTCCGCAACGGGGTACTTTGACAGAGGACCTGTTAATGAAGAAGAAGAAGAATACCGCCAATTTTCTCTTGTGGTTAATCATGAGAACATCTCCTCGCCTGTGTTTACATGTGCGCAACACTTCAAAGCACAAAAAGAAGAAGAGGAAAAGCGGAATACAAATGAAAAGGGAAAGGATGTGCCTTCCACTTCCAATCCCAAATCTTCACAAGAAAACACCGTGTCGGTTGCTCAAGAATCATCTTTAGCAAATTTTGACATTGTGTCTTCTATGATGAAGACGAAGGTACAAATATCACAACTAGAGTATCTAAGGATCATCCAGAGCAGTTGGAAAGAATCCTGAAGGTTGTAAAGAAGAAGGTTGCAATCCAGCCTACACTACTAGAGTCATTCGTGCTAGCAGAAGAAAATCCAAAACCGTTCTATATATCTTTGTATATAGGAAGTTTTAAACTCAATAATTGTATCATAGATAGTGGAGCTTCAGACAACGTTATGCCCCTACAAATCATGAACGTGTTGGGACTATTGTGCACCAAAACTTAGGAAAAGTGTTACTCACTTGAGTCAAAACCGGTGTTGTTGGTCGGTCAATTGAAAGATGCACAAGTCAGGCTAGCGTCTTGTCCTGAGAAGAAAATTATGATGACTATCTTGGTAGTAGACATTCCTACCAGTTACGAAATGTTACTCAGCAGGAGCTTCTGCAAGGACCTTGGAGGCGAGATTCAATTGGATTGGTTGTACACGACAATTCCATTGAAGAAGGGCACTTTCAAGCTGGAACCTGAGGCAAAGGAAAGGTTTACGGTGGTGAAGTCCCAGGACCCTAAGGCACAGGTGTTGTATCAAGACACGGGTCTGGGTACATATGCTATGGTGTCTGAAGTAATTGAAGATTGTCAGAAATTTTCACTTTCCACGGCTACATCATATGAAGAATCAAAGATGTGGACGATGCAGTTAAATGACAGTTGCTCAACATCAGGCTCAGGAGCAGGAGTAGTGATTATTTCTCCTGAAGGTTGTCTATATCCATTCGCATATAGGTTGCAATTTGAATGCACCAATAACACTGCGGAATACAAGGTGCTTTTATTAGGTCTCAAGAACGCGAAGGATATGGGGATCAAACTGCTTAAAGTTGAAGGAGATGCAAAGCTAATTGTTAAACAAGTTAGGGAACAGTTTCATGTTAGAAAGAATCGCCTTCAATTCTACAGGAAGAGGGTGTGGAATGCTATCGAATGGTTTGATGCATTTAACATCAAATACATTCCAAGAACAAACAATAGCAAAGTTGATGCCCTTGCAATGTCAGCCGTTGTTTTCATGCCACATTCTAATTTTCATTAGAATTCTTTTGCTATTGAACTAATCTACATGCCAGTTGTACTAGATAACTTAGATAACTGGCAAGTCTTCGATGACGATGATGATATTGAAGAATTTCTCATCATGGGAGATAACTATAAAGAATTGTTCTTTGAAGGAAGTTCTACTCCTTTCAGAGAGTCAATTACAAAAGACTCTGAAGCTACAAAATATAGGATCATACAACTGAAAGGAAATCAAATTCCCAAGGGTTTTGTATCTTTAGAAGATATTTTTGACCGGCATGACCGATACATTCAAGATCATAGAATGTTAGGTGTTAATACTTCTGCGGAGCATTATCAAGTAAACATCAGCACTGAGGACAAGCCTCAACTTGTTAATCTAGGCAAATTTTGTACTCCAGAAGAAGTTGAGAAGCTTACCGCCTTGTTCAAACAGTACAAGGATGTATTTTCCTAGTCTTACGAAGACTTGAAGGTCTTCACACCCGTAGAATTGTCACATACAATTCCTCTGAATTCTGAAGTCAAGCCTTCCAAGCAGAAGCAAAGACATTATAACTTGCGAATCCAAGATATTATCTACGCGGAGATTCAGAAGATGGTGGACTCGAAGATAATATTTCCAATTCATCACTCCACCTGGGTTTCCAACATAGCTCACGTGCGCAAGAAGAATGGTGAAATCAGAATTTGCGCAGATTTCAGGAACTTGAATCAATCGTCCTTGAAGGACAATTGCCCATTACCAATCATGGAACATACCTTGCACACAGTCACCGGATCAGAGATGATATATGTTCTTGATTGTTTTTATGGTTACAATCAGATTGCAATGGCAGAGGAGGACCAAATTAAGATAGCTTTCACCACGCTGTGGGGAACGTTTGCTTATGAAAGGATGCCTTTCGGCCTTATCAACGCTAGTGCAACATTTTAGAGGGCCATGTATTTGGCATTTGGGGATCTCAGGAACAAGATAATAGTCATCTACCTTGATGACTTGATTGTTTTTTTAGATAAACGGGAAGATCACTTTTCACATATGGTGAAAGTGTTCAAAAGATGCAGGTATCATAAGATATCATTGAATCCAAAGAAGACCGTCTTTGCGGTTATGGAAGGCAAGCTGCTTGGCCACATCGTTTCCAAAGAGGGGACTAGAATTGACCCAAACCGGGTGGATTCAATTAGAATCCTGTCTCTTCCAACAAATAAAACACAAGTGCATTCCTTTTTCGGTAAAGTTAACTTTATCCGAAGGTTTGTACCTGATTTCTTAGAGCTGACAAAGGAGATATCAATGATGATGAAAAAGACGTCCACTTTCATATGGACAGAAGAAGGCAAACATGCCTTTATTAATTTAAAAGAAGCTATTGCTAACGCACCAGTGTTGGTTCAACCTGACTTTGGGAAGGATTTTATCCTCTATTGTTATGCATCGAAACACACAATGTCTGATATTTTGATTTAGAAGCTCAATGAAGAAGGAGAATCTTCAATTGCTTTCATGAGCGCCAGTTTCAAGGATAGTGAATTGCGCTATTCTCGAATTGAGAAGAATGTGTATGTTGTCGTCAAAGTTGTCAAGAATTTCAAGTTCTATCTTTTGAATTCACATACAACGGTGTTTGTCACTGATCCAACGGTTAAAAGTGTGTTGACTCAATAGGAGACGGGCACAAAAAGAGGAAAACGGATTGCAAAAGTTCAAGAGTATGATCTAGAAATCAAGCCAACTAAGCTTGTTTGTAGGCAAGGTCTTTGTTGATATTTGGTCAAAGATGGAGATAAAAAGCATCAGAGCAATGGTGGAATTGAACCTGAGCAAGAAATTAAAGAGGACCTTCCTTTGGTCCTATTTGTTGATTCTGCGGAGGAATGGTACACACCCTTGTGATATTATTCAACTTATGGAGAATGTCCACGTCACATGGACAAACAATAGAAGAGAACATTGAAGTTGAAAGCACAAAATTTTGTGCTTATTAATAGTGTTCTATACAAGCATGGCCTTGAGGGAACTTTCCTATTATGCGTCAGAAGGGACCAACAACAAATATTTTTGGAAGCTTTTCATAATCAAGCATGCGAAGGACACTTTTCATCGAGGGTCACTGCATTCAAAATCCTATGAGCACAATTTTATTGGCCAACTATGTTTTGCAATGCATATGATTGGGTGTACAAGTGTCAGCTGTGTCAACAGTTTGCTGGTAAAGTCAGATTGGCATCTCTTCCACTCAGGCCAATTATCATCGATGCTCCATTTCAGCAATGGGGTATGGATTTTGCAGGTCCTATCAACCCAAGTTCCAGTAAGGGGCATGTTTATGTCCTGACAACAATAGATTATTTCACGAAGTGGGTGTAGGTAGTTCCTACCAAATGAGCTACTTCTGAAGTTGTCTACAACTTTTTGAAGGAGAACATCATTTCATGCTTCAGAGTGCCTCGTAAAATTGTGACCGATAATGCAATGTGTTTCTCGTCAGAGGAACTTTTGAATTTTTGTTTCTATCATGACATCATGCTATCACACTCATCAGATTATTATCCTTAGGGTAATGGATAGGTTGAGTCATCAAACAAGAACATAGTCACAATCGTATGTAAGTTGGTCGACTCAAATTAGCGGGCTTGGCACACAAAATTATATGATGCTCTTTGGGCTGATAGAATCACTCCCAAAAGAGCCATTGGCACCTCGCCTTTTATACTTTTGTATGGTACAGAAGTAGTTTTTCCCATCACATTGGAGTTGTCTGCCTTACAACTGGCATCTACATTGGAAGATGAAGAGTTCAAAGACCCTGTTCAGAAGCGGATGTTGTACCTAATGAAACTTGAAGAGGAAAGGGCAGAGGTTGTTGATAAAATTACTCAGCATTAGGAGTGAGTGAAGAATATTTTTGACAAGAAGGCTCGTCAAAGAGACTTAGAAGTTGGAGATTAAGTTCTTTTGTGGGACAAAATACATGAACCTGAAGGAATGCATGGCAAGTTTGATTCCTTATGGTTAGGGCCCTTTCAGATCCATGAATTTGTAGGAGAGAACACATACATTCTCTCGCATCAGGATGGAAGGCTTCTCCTGCTTCCTTATAGTCAGAAATATCTCAAACACTTCAACCCTTTGGGGGAGGAGTAACTTTTTGTAAATAATTTCTTTATGTTTTTCGATATGTCATAATGTGTTTCCCTATTCTGTAATGTTATGTGGTGTTCTAGGTGATTTCTTAGGTAGTTTTTTTTTAGGTGATTATTAGGAAGTTAATGTTTTTTAGGTGATTAGGAAAAGTCCTAACTCCATATGCCCAACTGATAAGTCACTGGTCTATGAAAACACAGAGAATCTCAGTTCTCCTATGTCGTAAGTATTTAACATGGTCACCAGACGAAGCCTAATGTTGTACCCAAACCAAAGTTTTTGCTTCATTAAGACATTTTTCTTAAAAGAGTCTAAACCTTGTTAAAATGATGTCAAAAAACAGTTTTTCGGAAAATCAAGTATGGAATTTATGTCAGTTTGATGTCATGAGGATACTGGTGAAATTTGAAAAAATTGAAAATTACGATTTTCAAGCACCCCTGTTTCAGGCTGTGAAACCCTATTTTGAAACTCGTCAGAATTGACTAAAAATTGTTTTGATTGGCTTATTTTGCTTCATTAATCTTACAATGGTGAAGTCAGTTTCAGTTAAAACTCAGTTTAAGTCTGGTGGGTAGTTTTCGCTTTTCTCATATGGAAAGTTAGGAATTATGAGGTCGTCAATGGCATATGGGCCAAAGATCAGGTGTTGAAATCTAAGCCTAAAATGCTCAAATGAAGAAATTGTGGTGAGATAAATACAAAATAATGCTTTGTCTCGGAGGAGATTTTTCGCCGGGATGAAAATCATCAATTTTTTTTTTACTCTGGAGCACTAGAGCGCTTGGAGGCCAGGGGTGCCTTAGATATTAGAGGCCTAGATTTCAGTTTTGAGATTTGTCACTTCCAAGAAGACTTGTCAGGGATACTATCAACTTCACGATGAGTTATCTAGCCAGCCTGAAAGATATGTCTAGCACCTGATACAAGAGTTTCAGCGAGAAATGAGGGGAATGAAAAATGACACACTGAAAGGAAAGGCTCAACTTTTGCAAAAGGCGCCCATCTATTTGAGGGATCAAATGAAGGATTTCGACCAAACGACACCTGGGATGTTTGTCTCACATTTGATCAAGCTTCACAACACACCCATTAGCGGGTCATTCTGAGTTGTTGAATTGTCGGGGTCAAAGGTCAAACATGAGGTTAAATCTTGGTCAGAATGATAAGGGAAAAAGAAAAAGCGCCCTTGTCAACCAGGGGCGCCCAAGGTTTTGGAGCCTTGAATGCCTTCTTTTTGGTGATCTCAAGTGTTCATCCTGTCTGTGTTACATCCAGCTTTCCATTGCGTATTGTCGTCAAATCAGAAGATGGGTTGGTAGCTTGTAGTTGGAGATTAAGTAGATTTTTAGCCAGTTGACAAAATGGCTCTGGAACAAAAAGCGCCCTTGGAGGCCAGGGGCACCCTTGATTTTGAGACATTAGATGATGAAATTTGATGAAGTGTTCTCTTGAAGCTGTTGTGCAGAATGGAGCTAGCTCTGCAGTGAGCCAGTTATTCAGTCCTGAAGTTTTTCCAAACACGAGATGCGAGTAGGTCAAGTTTACCTTCGTAAATGTTGAAAATGATGAAAATTTGACTATCTGGGGTCAAAAGCACAGTTTCCTAAGGGCGCTATGATTTTTCAAGCCTCAAACTTCAGTTTTATGGATTGCAGTCTCAAGGAGTGTTTTTATTAGATTTGATCATGCTCTTCAATGTAACTGTTAGCTAGTTGATTGGTGATGTCAGTAAATCAAAATCAGTGATTGAATAGAGGCTCCGACGAGGGTTGTAAATCAAAATTTTCATTAAAATGGTTAAGTATGAAAAAAGACACCTTAAGTCAAAGGTTGACTTTTTGAATTGAAGATGACTAGACGCCCATGAAAGGTGGATTTAAATATTATTTAAATATTTAAATAATTTGACTTTAAGGGGATTATTTTAATTACAAAAAAAGGACGATTTTATGCATGCATGTTCAGTTAACTGATTTGCATGCTGAGTTAACTGAATTAATTAAAGGTGGCACCCTTTTTAGGGTTATTTAACATTCAATTACCTTTTTTTCAAGTCCCAATCAAATGAGGTCGAATTGTTTTGAGGCCCAATCAGAATTAAATTGAATATTTTGAAAGGTGGTTCCTAATTGCATGAAGATAGACGATTTTATGCTTGAATTTATTTATTTAGTTCATTAAAGTTGTCATTCTCATACCAAGTTCAGAGAAAGGCGAATTTCTTGAGCAGTTGAAGATTCAAAGGTGCTTTGAGTTCAATTGTTTAGTGTCCAGATTGTTCAAAAGATTAATTTTCCAAATTTTTTAGTGCATGCAGATATCATCGAATCTTAGTCAAGCATAGGCAATTTTCTACATAAGCAAAATAAACAAAAACAAACTTCTATCTTCTGTCTAATTTCTTCTATTCTCGTCTAAGGTATTCTTCGCATGTCAAAGAAAACGGTAGAATATTCAGAATGAGATCATTTGGGTTCACATACTTCAGTGACAGCAACAAAACCCATGTCTTAGTTTTTTTTGAGAAAATTGCCCCGTAGCTTTTAGTCTAAAGGTCTGTGTTTTTTCTTTTTTTTTTCCCTGAGAATTCCTTTGCATGTGGGTCAAAAACACATCTTTTTCAAAATCAAGTTATATGGGTTGCCTTAGAATTTCATTGCCTACAAAACCCATGTTCCAAATTTTCTCGGGAAAATTGCTCCGAGTGAGCTCTAGAACCCCTACTTTTCTCGACTGAAAAACCTCTGCATGCCTAGCTAAAACTCACCTTTTCAAATTTTTGTTGATCTGGGTTTGCTTAGAATTCAATTCTGCACAAAACCCACATTTCAGGAAAATTCCGATTTTTTTTTCCACAACAAGCTATTTTTAGCCTTGTCCAAAGCTTTTTTAGCCTTTTCGAAAAGTTGTCTGAACATACCCGAATTTATAGTCAAAAGTCCTGATTTTCAAAATGTAGTTCAATCTAATAGATTATAAGACCAAATCGGTCCTGATGCATGAATTTTTGAAAACTTCAGACACAAATTTGGGTCGTGTCTATCCAGTGGTGAATCTGAGCACTTTGGACGTTGTTAGTAGCAATGTTTTAAAGAATCTTGAGTGTTCTGGGTTGCTAGCAGTGACGTCTATTCCTATCACAGCTTTCGATCTTGAGTTTGTTCTTACTTGCATCAAGCATTACGACTCATCTACACGACAAATCAAATCAGTTGATGGGAGAGTCATCTGCAACCTTAAGCCGAGGGACGTGGAAAAGTGCTTTGCTATTCCTCCTTGTTCAAACAATTTCATTGTAGTCATTGAGCCTTGTGATAAGATATGGTATGAATACCAAGAGTGTTCACAGAAGAAAGTTGCTCAGAGATGGTTGAAAATACAGAAGACTAACATTCCTAAAAAGGTTGGTCGCAACAAGTTCAAGGATGAAGTTGTTTTGATAACTCCTCAATCGGGTTACGGGTCAAGAGGAGGAAAATATATTCCGACCATGGATGTTTTACATCATTTCTAGGATCCTAGATGGTACAGAGCACTTTGACTAGGCCATGTTGATCAATGAGTGCCTTCACCAGCAGATTACTAGATTCCTCAAAATCCACGAGTTTCACATGATGTCTTACTTGGTCTATTTGGTTGCATCTCAAGGTAGTTTTAGACACCTGAAGACTAATGTGACTCTTGATGTTCAGCATATTCACAAGTATTACTATTAGTTGGAGTTTTCTAAAGCTGAACAGGATTTTAGGGCGGTGAATGATCACTTTTTCATGAAGACAGTCAGGGATCTCGACAACGAAATGCATGTCTGGATTTCACCAAAGGCAAAATCAGTGATGGAGAGTTGGGCGGATTGGTTCATTCAATTCCCCACTTTCACGTATATCCGAGTCTATGGTTACGTCAGAGAGCCTCTAATGTTACCAAGGTACCTGTCAGATAAAGTCATTTTCATGGAGTTTCTCAGACAAGCTCAACATCTTCACTCTTTCCTTCGTAGTCACCATAAGTCAGCAGTTTCCTTTCCTTTCGGATGGGGTATTTTCACATGTAGGATTGTGGCTGATTGCAAGTTTATGATGACCGAGCTTGATAAGTTCAACCTCAAGTACCATATTGAGAGGCGTTCTTATGATCTTTTAGGTCATTATGCAGCTAGGTTGGAGCGAGGGATTGCACACAAGCCAACACTTGATAATTTTTGGGCTAATTGTGAGGATGAATTTGAAGTCCGTCGACGTCACTACTGCAGACTTGCTATTGCTCAGATTGTTGATTACCTATTAGAGGATGTTTAGGGTCAGTCAGATGATGACAGAGAAGTTCTACTTAGTTCATATGTCAAAGATCAAGTTGCTCGCCAGCCACTTCACTCACCAAATTAGTACGTCGGGTAGAGTACTTCCATTGAGGACGTGTCTAAATCAATTATCAAGACCAACAAGTAGTTCTTGGAGAAAGCGCAAGACAGTGCTAGTCTCGGAGCTGCTAGTAGGGTTTTCTCCATTACCTTCTACCTCGAGATCAAGGCCTCGAGTTAAGGTTATTTTGAAGCCGCCTAAAGGGGTTAGACTCAATGAAAACACAAAGGGGAGGAGTACTAGAAAACAGATGCAAAAATAGGTAGAAAGGGCGCCTGAAGTTCCAATAGAGACAGTCATACACAATGAGCCACATCTTTCACCTCCTAGTTCGCCATATTCACCACATTCGCATCTTATTGATATAGACTAAGAGCCGGAACCACCAGTCTGAGGAGCATCAGAGACAGTTGATCCACCACAGGTTGATACATCAACAACAGTCTCACCTTGAGCTGATAATATTGCTCATCCATGTTGGCTCGAGAGATCTTTGGGAAGACAGAGGCAAGAGCCTTCATATCACATTGATTTGTCTAAGTTTGGCGATCCTTATCAGGGGAGGTCGAACAACAAAATCAAGAAGCAGGTGCACATTGAGAAGACTCCAGAATCAAAGATCCTCATAGAGGTTGCTATGCCACAAGAGGGTAAGAGCCTGGATGAAGTTGAGGTTAGTGATTTCACCTTCATGAAATCAAATCTTGGTAGGAGTAATAGAGAAACAGATGTGAGCCTTCTCAAGATGGTCACAAATAATCTTGAAGAGCGTGGCATAAAGGACGGAGAAGATAAATCGCTTCTTAAGGCTGAAATTGAGCAACTTCAATAGTACATCTTTGATCTTGTTTATGGAAATCCAAGTAGAGCACTTGTTCTTCGACAAAGCACACCTACAAAAGAACAAAATTTGGATCGGTTAGTCAATCATGGTAAACTTTTGGACAACTGGGTTGAAAACTTCATTGTTACAGGTTGGCATCTTCTCGCAGAGCTATATCAGTTGAGGAGTGATGCACATGGACTTCGTCAAGGGATCCAACAGCTCGAGATTACAGTAGTAGAAGGAATGGCGAAGGATTGTGTTCTCATATCCTAGTTGGTAGTTGCATATGATACTCTGGAGACAAAAGAAGAGAAAAAGAATATCTTCACTTGGAGAGAGCAACACCTTTTCAGGATGGAGACATGTGAGAGGATCTCTACGAGGATGAATACACTCAAGGAGAGTGTCACTGGAGCTCTCAAACTCATCGACAACTTTGTCACTCATATCCTATGTTGTTATCATCTTGAGGATGGCACGTATGTTGAACTTGATGTAGTACAAGTTGAGTTTGAAGAGCTGGTTCATGATAATCTTGAGGGAGATCCTGTGGCATCTAAGTTGGATCACATCTCAGTGATGACAACTAGTTTCAAAAGGGCAACTGAAGAAGTCATAATATGCATGGGAATGATCAGAGATGGTGATAGAGAGTTGAGCACGCAGATTATCATCGTGGATAGTGTCAAAGAACTTGAGAATGACGCAATCGATCAGTCCTTGGATGAGATGTTAGACCGTGACGATCTGGAGTGATCCACCAATTGGAACCTGCATTTATTTTCAAGGATAGAGTCAAGAGCAGCAATTAACTCGACATTCAGTCTTAAGTTCTTATTGTTGATTTCATGCACACACATCTCTTCCTTGGAATTATCTTCGCAAGAGTTTATACTTTCAGTTAGGAGTAGTTAACTGATGTTAGTTATCAGTTATTTTTATTTTAATAAGTACTTGCATGTTACACATGTCCAGTTATGCTGAGTCCTGTTTTGGTTAACTGATGGTAGCTTTCCAGTTAACTGTATAGTTTCCTTTATTAGGGTTTAGCAATAAAATATTACATGCTTGCAAGACTATAGTTGACTCAAGGTGATTTTAGGGTTCCCTACACCTTTGATGTCTATAAATAAGAGCTTTCTGCTCATTTATAATTAACTTTTGCGCGAGATAGTAATATATGTTGTGCCTACCTTGCCTGTAATATTGATGTTTTGTATTTGTTCATGAGCTTTTACCATGATGATGAATTGCTATGCCACCTTTCCTTCATGTTATTGTTATGGTACTTGTTTATCTTAGTTAAATATAGTGGCTAGTTGATCATTTATTGTATGTGTGTTTCACCTATGCAATTTGTTGTCCTAGTTGGCTATTCTATGTTTTGTTTTTAATAAGCCTATTCAGATGAGAAAATTGTTGAGCCACCTTGCCCTCATGTTGCAAATATGTACCTAAAGTTTATTGTTTGATGTGTGTGTCAATAAACCTATTCAGTCAAGCAAATTGTTGTGCCACCTTTCCTTCATGTTGTAAAGTTGTACTCAGTTTATCGTATATTTGTTTGTTTCTAATAAACCTCTTCCTAGCTGAGCAAATAGTTGTGCCACCTTGCCTTCACATTGTGAATCTTTACCTGAAGTTTATCGTATAAGAACATTCCTGCTCCATTTCCTCATGCTTTGTTTTCTTGAGGAGATTTGATAGATTAAAGTTTTAGTTTATTTTTAGTTAGAGATCTGCGAAACTAGAAAATCCTTAGTTGCAATGTTCTTGGTTTTCTTAACCTTGTGCCTCTTCCAGCTGAAACAAAAAAGATAGGAGTTAGATTACTTTACTTTTTCACACATTTCAGCATATGAGGGAGCTTCCCCTCCTAATTTGAATAACACTCATTACATAGTGTGCATAGATGTCCATACCAACTTGCACTCCAGAGGTGTTAGTTTTTATGCCAACAAATTGTGACACTGTTTTCAACACCTATGAGGGATACTCATCGCATCCATGAGAGATTTGCAGAGTTTGGAATGCGGTGTTGTGATGTTGGTACTTCGAGTTACTTGCATCTCCTTATGTTTGATGGATGTGAGGTTCTAATGTGTTGTGATCCAGGTGGTTTCAGGTTTGACACGTTAGTTCAGTTGGATCCCGATGTGTTGCTTCACCACTCTCGACATAGTGAAGATTATGACAGAGTAGCACAGTGGAAGTTAGCGGGTAATGTGTATGGAAAACTTCCATTCTGGTTGTGGGATCTAGGGATTTCTTTGTTTGGTAGATTTTTCTACATCGGATTAATTGTTTACAGTGGTGCTCAGCATGGTGTTATCTCTCCCCAATGGATGCAGTGGATATGTTGTTGGGTATCCTACAGATTGATTTGGAATCCTGACATTTAGGTGACAGGCCAACATATCCAAATGAGGATTGCTTAGGGACAAGCAATCTTGGGGAGGGCAGATTGTAATGTCCCCTTTTCCTAAGCAGTGGTTAGTCATGGTGGGTAGCCTATCAGTTGGGTTCTTGTAGGCTAACACAGTAGATAGGGAGCTCTTTTCGGGGTCTTGTGACCTTTTGGGAAGTCTGTGTGGCATTTCAAGAGCTTGGAGCCAGTCTCCTATTTTTTAGGAAGGGACTGATAGTTTATCTGTGACCACTCAAAGCTTGTGGAGCCTAGCAGGGGGCCTTATGAGCCATTTCAAATGATCAGAGATAGTTTCCTATTTTTTAGGGGAATCCCTACTTTTTAGGAGGAGATTGGTAGTTGGTATGCTTTGTTTAGACATCACCCCGGGATCAATTGTAGTTTCCAATTGGAATGATTGGGTGATGGTCTCATCATGAAAGATGAAATATTAAAGTGTTTAATATTTTAATTTATTAAAGTAAAGTGATTAATTCTTAAGTCACTTTATAATATTTTAATAAAGTGATTACTTAAAGGGGATTTTATTATTAAAGGTGATATAAGGGTTAAAAGAAAATTAATAAAGTGGTCTATTTAATGATGCTTTATTAATTTATTATATTAAAAGGGAGACATAAGGAATTTATTAAAAAGGGACTTAAATGATTTAAAGTATATTTTATATTATTAAGTTGTGCATCATAATTAAAATGGAAAAGAAAGTAAATTGAATGAAATTGATTTAAAATGAATTTGAGGTGAAATATAAAAGGGAATTTTGGAATTCATTTGATTGATTCATTCATTATTGAAGAAAAAGAATTTGGCTAAGGGTTTTGTTGAAGATTGGAGAGTCTGAAAATCTCAAGCTTTTTGAGGATGTAGCGCCTCAGGAAGAACAACTTGTGGACAATTTCACTTCGAGGTTGTGCTTGTGCTTCAAAGAGTTACAAGAGAGTTTCATATTCGAGGGTTTGAATGAAATATCAAAATAATGCAAACATATTGATCATTGTTTTAAGAGCAAAGAGAACTACAGGAGAACTTCAATAAACAGGTGGGTTTTGGCAATTTAGTTGTATGCAACTTTGCACTAAGCATGGGGATTGGTGATAGTGATTGTTGCTAGAGTTTATTATCATTGTTGTTGTTGTTATACTGCTACAAACTTTATACTTCATTTTGGCATCCATTTTAGAGGGTTTCAAGGCATATCTTACATGTGAGTTCATTATTTGTAACCCCTATTTTTCTAGGTATTGTTGTTTTAGATAATAGGGGATATTTTATGAATTGGTTTGTCGATATTTTGTGAAAATACTGAGTATCTAAGATGATGTAAAAATTGAGAATTTTCAACTGTGTATTCCCTATATAATGTTCAGTTTTTGAGTTGAAAATTATTATTGCAATATCTTCTACTTTTCTGCATTATATTGTTGTATCAAACATTGCAAATATATCAGAAAACCATAATACAAACAAAAAAAAATACAAACAAGCAAAATCAAAAAAGTAAATATCCTATCAGGGGTGGGATATTTCATAATGCATGGTAAAATGTTGGTAAGAAATTTGTGAAGACATTCCCTTTCTTTTATAATATATGCATTTCCCTTTCTTCCTATAAATCTCAAAATTCTTGACAAGAGTTGCAAAAGAATATGAAAGTTAAACTACTCAGGTTTTCAAGAGGTCTTTTTTCTCCACATTTTACTCTTTATCACATAGATTAGCAACACCAACACAAAAGGCTCAATATCCATGGAAGATATGCTGAGGTTTGTGCATCATAATTCTAAAGGGTAATTATAGAGCCAAAGGTTGCACCCAAATGTTCAAATGCTTGTTATGGAACATTTTCAAGAATTAAATTCCCTATATATAAAGTAGATCAAAGACGATGGTGCCTCATTTTTTATTGCAGATTTGTGATTTTATTCTTGGGGTCAATAATACAATGAATTGAAACCACATGGTGCTTGAAGTGTAATACCAAGTTGCAAATCATGGAACAAGGGGGTTTGGGTGTTGGCAATTTGAGTTGTAGATCCCAAATCCCTAAAGTTTGATAATCTCCCAAGTGTCAAGGGTGTAAAACCTTAGAACATTACCACAAATCTATATTCAAGTTGGGAAACTTTGAACCAATTGTTGAGGTGGGTAATACCTCCTTCGCTTATGGCTTTGCAAGACCAAAGGGGGCTTCCCTAAGGTGTTGGATTGGTAAATGAAATTATGATTGAATATTTTCTTACAAAAACTATACCTACTACACAATGTATCCCAATAATGGTATCATAATATGCCTGTGTTGGTTTGGATATGGAAGGTTTAACACCTTATTAAACAAATGATCTACCATATAAGTGTCATGCCCATAATTTTCACTATTTGAACAAAATGCATACTCCATTTTTAAAAAAAAATTGGACACAAAATAAGACATGTTTAGGGAAAAACACCATTAGCACATTTGATGCATCATCTACACTCTGCACATAACATAAGAGCAAAGTGAATATAGGATATTCTAGGGTACTTAGTCTCAAACCTAATATGATGCAACCTATTTAGTTTAGATGCTTAAACAAAACATTTTGAAGGTGAAAAACATTCATGTGTAAAAACTTTGAATTAGTGATGCTTTAAGTCTTAGGTTCAAGCAACAAGATTAAAGATTTCAAGGAGATTCTAAACTAATTATCAAAATTAACTATTATAGTGTTATATATATTGACCCTTAATAATGATCATTTAATCGATGAACATGATTAATAACATATTTGAATGCAACAAGTGTTTATTGAATTAATTTATTATGACTAAATAGGTCAGAGAATAAGTATAAGTTAAACACCCATCCTCATTCGTCTCGACATATTTACTTGACTGAGTTCATACTTTTACCTCTAATCTACAATAGTATCTTGTTTTAAAACTATTGGATTTCGATATTTATTGCAATTAAATAAAACTATTAATACAAAAATCTTATTGAAAACATAGTTCAATAATCATAACTCTAATTAATTTTAAACTTAATTCTTGGTGTTAAATTTGAACTTAAAATTTAGATAATAAATTTAAATTTAATCAAGTAAGTCACTAGTTATTAAATTCTCTTAAGGTTATTTGGAAAAGTAATTGTCTCTATTGTTTTGATTAATTATTCCAAGAGGTTTTCAACCTATAACTAAATAAACTTCTTGAAATATTGGTTCTTTCTTTCTTTATTGTCTTTGCATATCAAGGTTGGAAATTGATTGAGTTCAACGTTTACTTAGCAATATTTTTATTTGTTGTATGTTGCTAATATTTTCTTCTACAAATTGTTTTTTTTAGATTGAAGAATTTATAGATTTTATTCTTCCAAAGTTATGATTTTATTGCACGTTGAATAATATTTTCTTCAATTTTGTTACAACTAGATTGAAAATAAAGGACAAAGGTCCCCCCCCACACACACACACATATACACACACATATACATATATACATGCATATACACACACACACACATATTACTGTAAAAATTGAGTGAAGAACTCAATTTGAAACTATTTATTCAAACATAAATTTTACTTTAAAAAGATAAATTATTGAATGGAGAACTCAATTTTAATTTTATATAATTTTTCTTTTGTTGAACCCGTCAATGTGGTCATTAAGGCTTCCCCTTGTTGTCATGGTTGGCCTATGCAAGCAGACCCATGATCAGTTTTAACCCTTTCTTTTTTAATTTTTAAATTTCAACTCATATATAAATAAAAATTAAAAAGAAAAGGTAAAATCAACTTCTTTTCCAACTAGCCAACTCACATTTTTGTCACTTTTCAAAAAGGGGAAATTTAAGAGGGTTTTCAACACTAAAAAAGGTATTTTCTAGGTAAAAGAACCCCTAACCCACAATTCTATCACCTAGGGACCTTTTGGGACTATTAAAACATAATTTAAATCACATAAACAACTATATAATCATAAAAGAATAAACATACCAAAAGATAACCCATAAAGGTAAATAAAATAAACTTTTGCATAAACACGTGATCACATAATACATTAAACAATGTTACACATCATATCTCATGACTTTATTTCTCCATATGAGATAAGGTCGGAATTACATAGGGATAAAACAATGAAAGTAGCTATGTAACTCCAACACCATTGAAAAAATTCACATGTTCACTCAACAAAAGGTGTCAGTACATCTTATGAATAAGAATAGTCAAAACAATAATATAAATCAAAATAACATTTCAAAAATAATAAACTAGAAAATCACATAGAATGATCTAAATCTAATAACCATCACAAGTAAACAATAGCATATATAATTCTCATCTCCTCAATATTTTCTCATAACCACTTAATGAAGACATAATACTCCATCTAATCAATAATACAAATCCATCATCTAGTAATATCCATGACAATCAAGAAATCCATAAGATTATAAGAATAACATCTATGCATAGGAAACAGTTGTCATCCATAAATATCTTGTATATAATGTCCAAACAGTGAACACATGAAAACATCCAATTTGAGTCAAACAAGGGATAAAGTAAATTTGGAACAAAAAAAGGTGGGATCTCATAATGTGTCTGAGGATGTGTTTCATGATAACCCATTATGTTGTTATATACACTCAAACATGACAATTGGAACAAACACGAACAAAATTGAGACAATGTATAAATTGATGTATTTTGAGTGTGTTGAGGATGATGGGGAGATAAAGTCAGTTACAAACTGATGCCTTTATCCATTGAGCAGCAAAGTCTATGAATTTAATCAAACATGTAACAATTAAAACCAAGGTAATACTTTAATCAAGATACCACAAAATACTATATTTCAAAATGCACATGCAAGCTAGGCTTTACACATACATTCAGAAAAAATAATAATAAATGGTTGTTGAATATTAAACGAGTCTATTTATTAATCCATGAACATGCCCATACACTTCTTTTATTATGTTGAAAAGATACCTTACAAATGTTTTGAAAGGATTTTATAGACTTTTATTTGACAAACTAAACAACATGCATCTAAAAATGCATACCATACACAAGGAGACATTCAAATAAGGTTGATTTTTCCTTTAATAATTTGATCTTCAAGGTTTACAATATTTTATTACAGATTTGCGATAAGCCCAAATCATTACAATACAAAAAGTGCACTACCTAGAAACTAGATTTTAAAACTCTAGGCTTCTTGTGAGTATTTTCTTTTGTTACGGATTCTATAACTATTTTATTTTCTTCATGTTCTTCTCTCCTGCCCTCATATCCTTTTCTCTTTCAAGGTATTGACTAAGGCATATATCTCCATGGTCAGATGGCATGTGGTATGTCAAAGGGCCATGTTGCACAACAAAATCCTAATCGCGAGCACAACCAACACCCAAGCAATAAGTGTCCTCTATAAACATTTCTCTAATGTCCATCATATCTGCATATTGATTATTTATGGGTTTGTGTGTGAGATTGAGTAAAATCGCCCACGAAATCCATTGAAATCATGTCTTGGAAGTGCTACTTGACAAAAAAGGGGTATGTAAATCATAAATGAAGTACGGGTGCCACAATTTATCTTGGATCTGTGCCAAAAATGTATTTAAGGCCATTAAGGAGTTCTCTTGGATCAAGATTATAATAGTTATAGAGGTGGTTGCACGTTAATGGCATTGCAAAGAATAACCTCCTCTCATTTTGACCACTTGTGGAAAGTTGATGCCCATGTGAACATTACGAGACACCAAAATCCATGTGGATATGTGGGAAGTATACCTTTGTCTTCTCCACATAAGTCACTATTTCTTTTCTTTAGCCATCTGGGCTTAGAAGGGTAATAGGAACTTGTCGGAGATTTTGACAGTTCCAAGAGCTAATGAATATTTTAATTCCTTTGTCTTTACCTTTACTTTTACTTTTGTCCTTGTCATCATTTGTCTCTTATATTGGGGCTTAAGAATGCATTGAAAACTTGTTGGGGGTTCTCATGGTTTCGAGAACCATGGGAAGCCCAGACGCTTATTTTTCCTTTTCTATGGAAAATCACCCTCCATGTGAATATGTGAGAATTGAATCTCCAAGTGCACCAATAGGAAATAGACATCCATGTGGATCATTGTAGACCATTGACCTTCATTGAGACCTGTACCTCATACTGAACTTCACAGAGTAATGAACTAGTCCACATAAAACTACTCACATAACACATTTGTTAAACACATCATAACCATTTGTGGAGATCCGACCCACAAGTGAACATGGGGAATTGAGGCCTCCATCTGGCCAATGCAAGACATCAAACTCTTGCTAAACATTTTGGGAAGTTGGTTGCTATTGGAATTGCACTCATCAAGAAAACGACATGTTCACTTACTTTTCTCTATTCAGCTAGTTCTCCAATAGGATCCCGTAAATGTGGAAAATTAACCCGTATTGGACCTTTGTGGGAAGTTGATCGCTATTGGGCCCCATAGGAACTTGCTCAACTAAATTTCACCTACTGAGCAAACAATCAGTTCACTTGTAATTACCTACATGATGTTTTTTATTTAGACTTTTGGCTTTTGCAGGACTTGGACCTCCATTGGGTCCATACATGATCAAGACCTTCATTTGAACTGGACTTTTTGGCCTTGGAGAAGTTCACTTACCCTTTTTTGCAAAACCCAACCTTAGCTCATTTTAACCTTTTGCAAAGGTCTGAGGTCCTATTGAACTTTGCGAGCAATTCACTTTCAATAGAACCATGCTTCTGAACTTGGTCAATTCTGCTTTTATTTTGGCATTTGCAAAATTCCAACCCACTATTGAATTGCACTTGGGAATTGGTTAAAAAGAATCGGATTGGTTTAGTAGCATATCCCAACAAAAGGTTAGTAGTAGACCAAAAACTCACAAGCGGTTGGTAGTAGACCAAAACTTCGCATGAGCATAACTTAGCCATTTTTTCCCAAATTTGAAATTGGAGATATTGATTTGTATGTTCTACAAGGTGGAAAACTTGAAAAACACTCAATTAACTTTTTAGTTCTTCAACTTGGTTACTTAGGCATAAAGGAATGAATGAATACAATGACAAAAGACAAACCCTAATCATGAAAAACCCATGTAGATTTTATTAGATCAATTATAAGTGATGGGAAATGATATGGAGGAAAACAAGAGGCAAATGATAGACCATAAGAAAAATAAATAAAAATGAGACACAACAAGATGGGGTGCCAACATTGGCTTTTGTTGGGGATGTGTTTCTCTTCCAGGAACAACGGGAACCCAAATCTCTAGGAGTAGATAAAAAGGGAACAACAAGGATTGAGATTGACTCAACAATATCACGACAAACAAGGGTCATGACTACATGAAGGCCACAACAAAAAGAAAACAAAAGACATGCATTACAAATGTTCGAAGAACCTTACTGTTAGAAAAAATACTACTTGAAGTGTTGACCATGAACTCTCCATCAAGACTCCTAAGGTAGAATGTTCCTTGACCACAACCCTCAACAATTTCATAAGGCCCAACTTGTAGGGCATCAAATTTCCATGTTTGCCTTTGTCTTCTAACCTAGAATTCTACATGAGGACACTACCTCCAATCTGAAATTCTCTTTTGGCAACTCTATTATCGAAGAGGTACATCATCTTTTGCTATCTCACTAAATTCCTCTCATGGGTGGCCCTTTTTGTTTCCTCCAAATCGGTCAACTCATGTATTCTTTGAGAAATAATACTTTCTTCTATCCCTTCAATTTTTTGTAGTAATTTATATATTGGTAACTCAAGGATGATTGGAAATTCAACCTCAATACAATAAACTAATTCAATCAAATTCTTCGCAATAGCCTTCTTGTAAGTTATCCTATCTGCGCCAACAACAAACTTTAACTTATCATCTAACATTTCTTATTCACATTCAAATTTTATCTGTTGATGTTCATGATGTATTTGTTGCTTGAATTAGCTTGTCTATTTCCCTATGGATGATAACATGATGAATGTATCAAAGAGATCCCATATTGTGAGCACATGTCAAAAAAATATCGAGATCTAAAATAAATTGTATTATCAACAAAAAATCTTGTTGGTATGCTAAACCTGTTGATTATGTTATTGAGAAAAAATCAATCACCCCTTTGAAGTTGCATTCCTTGTAAGGGTTACTTCAACCCATTTTGTAAAGTAGTCAATGGCCACCAATATCCACTTGTATCCATTATTGCACTTTTATGTTATTTCCCTTATCAAATATATACCCTATTATTGGAATGTAGCCTCTACTTAAATGGTAGTAAGGGGAAGTGCATTTGCAAATTTCAACTTCCCAAAAAATCTTTGGCATGTTTCACATCCCTTCACAATTTTGGCCACATCTCTGAATAATGTGGGCCACCAGTAACCCATTCTCATAATATTATGAGCAATGGTTTTTGACATATAATATCCACTAAATAATATTTGGTGACATTACTCAATAAGTCTTATAGACTAATCTTCATCTAAACATCTCAAGATCACACCATCAATGTTTCTCCACATTAACTATCCTTTGAGCAACACATAGCTTTGAGTTTCAAATTTTAGCATCCTTTTTTTCTTATCATTTAAGTCAAGAGGACATTTAGGTTTTTCAAATAAAATATAATGTCCTTATACCAAAGATAATCCTTCAATTTACATGAAATGAAAGAGGATTCAAAATTCACTTGATGGACTTTAGTAGCATCCAAATTTGACTCAACCATTAATCTTGTTAGTCCTTGACCTTTGAATATCTTGGTTGTTTAAACTTCCATGTCTTACTCATGGATCTTGTTGATCCATCTAAACCTTTTTCTTGATGCCTCCTAGTACACAAATATATCCCTAACAACTATATGTGACACAAAAGCTATGGCTTGGAACCTATGAGATAAGGTCTATTTTTTTTGCAATTCTTACAAGAGCATAGGCATGTTCTTCCATTATAGAGTATTTTTGTTCAACATCTCGTAGGGAGATACTGGAGAAAGCTATTAAATGTCCATACCCACCATTATTCTTTTGTAGAATAACAACAATAATAGTATAAAATGATGCAAGGAAAACAACTGGAAAGACTTAGAGTAATCTGGGCTTGCCAACACCAATGCCCTCTTGAGTGCATATTTGATTTCAATTTGATTCCTTATCCCAGTTTGGTTATTTCCCCTTTAAAACCTTGGAAATAACCTTTGCATTCTCAACAAAGTTAGGAAAAAAACTCCAACAAAAATTTTAAGCCCAAAAAATGATTAGAGTGCCTTAATTGTTTTGGTTAATGGGATAAGGTCAATTTCTTTGACACGTTTTGGATGAATCCTCACCCCCTCCATGGAAATAATATGATCTATGCCAAATATATATTTTTTAGGGTTCAAATATATCCCATATTGTAAACACCTCTAGAAGATTAAATCTAAGTGTTTGTAGTGATCATTTAGATCTTTGGAGTAAGTAGTCAAATTATCTTGGTAGACAAACACAATTTCATTTATTAGGCCTGCAAAGATGACATCCTTAGCTCTTTGAAACATGGCTCCAAAATTCTTCAAACCAAATGACATTCTCGAGGCATAGTGAAGGTTTTTTATGTTACTCATAATCTTTGACCATGAATTGATTGTAACCTAATAAGTCATCCATCATTGACATCAAATTTGACCCTATTACTTGCTACAAAAAATGGTCCATATTGGGTAGTGGATTGTTGTCCATGAGGGACTTCATATTCAAGTTCCTAACATCCACACACAACCTAATATTCCCATTTTTTAAAACTGGAACAAGGTTTGAAAATCATTTTAAATGTTTAATTGGTTTAATAATACTCTTTTAGTTTCATATATTTTTTTTGCATTTGAGAGGCAAGAGTAGGGTTGATAGGGTGTTGTTTTTGTCTAAATTGATTCTACCAAGATCCAATGGAATGGTATGCTAGAACAAGTCTTCCCTACAAGCCTTTAGTTCATCATAAGACCATGTAAAGAATTTTTTGTACTTTCTTAATAATGCTTTCAACATTTGTTTTTTATGGTTGTAACATTTTACCAATGTAGATTATTTTAGGAGATAATTTAGTTCCTAAATTCACACATTCTACATCTTCTTCACTAACATGCTTACTTTTTGTTTTGTAACAATCAACATTTTCATCCATTCTTTCTAAATCAACAAGACCTCTTGGAATAGTATTTATTTTAAGCTAAATAATTTTATTTTAAAAAATAATCTCCTTACCTTCATCTTTCTCCACCATGGGTTGTTGATCAATTTGTTGGTTCTCAAAGTGATCAATGCAATTCAAGAACTCATATATTTGTTGATCATCATTAAAGGCTTGTCAATTGTAAATGTTTATTGGAATACTAGGCTTGGTAAGAATTTTAGCATACTTGCATTGAGGGAGGATACAAGAAGCATCAAATCTTGAGGCTAGTACAACAAGGGCATCAACCATTACATTTTTGTCCCTCTCAACCCAATTGATGTTGAATGGATCAAATACTTCAATAGTATCCCACACAACATTCCTATACATTCTCAACATTTTTTCTTTTGCTACATGCCTCTAACTTGAGACACCACAAGTTATAAATCATCATGTGCTCTAATGCATTTGATTTTATATTTGGAAGTCACCTTCAAACCAAGAATCATAGCGTCATACTATGTCACATTATTGTTGCATCCAAAGTTCAACCTGAATGTGAACTTATAGTTTTTTTCCCTTTGAGGACACTAATATAACTCCTACACCATTACCCTCTCTTGAACATGCACAATCAAAATGCATGTTCCAGACACCATCATTTATTGGATATTGAGGTGGGGGAAATAAATTAGGATCAACCTACTTCTCACATTCATTATCATGATAGATCATAAAATAATTAGGTTCCACATCAAAGTAACAAACTTGATTTTCTACCTCATTTGGATTCTCAACAATAATAAGCATTTTCTTATCTCTATGTTATTAGACTTCTTTGTCATGTATTGGTATAGTAGCATATGACAGATCCATTTGAATCCTACCACCAATTTATTCCATCCACTTTCTAGAAAATAGCATATCCTACTTAATTGGACAATCAAGTATGATAATATCTGTAATGGCGTAAATTTACACCCCATGCAACTTCCCATTAATTTACCTTCATTTTAGCCTTACAAGTTGGATAATGCAAAAAACCCACTACTTTTTCTCTGGTTTTTCCATGTGTCCCTGTCGTCTAGCGTTGATGAAGGGAATTTTTGTCAAGAATGCATGCGCATCTCATGGACATTTACACATCGTGTTATTATCCTAACAAGATTCCTCCGTCAAGAAGCTACATAAACATTATGTTTCCTATCCACCTACAAATGTAACGTCCTCCTACCAAATCTTGCTCGCCAGGTACGACTATTTGCCTCCAATTTTTCCATTTGAACTCCATTCTTTCATTCTTTGACTCTCTCTCAATTTTATCACTCTCTCACATTCTAACACTTCTTCTTGCTCTTTTCTCACCATTTCCTTTTGTTACTAGCTCCATACTTTGCTCCTACAACCTCTCTTTTCTCCAATTCCATTGCTATTATAGGTTCACGAAGCTCTACCTCCTTGGCATGGTGATATTTCTCTTCTTCTTCCTCTATCGGCCTTGAACACTTGTAGAAGGGAAGGCGATATTGTGTCTATTCGAGTATTTGCATTATCATTTTTTTAGAGTAGCATCCAATTTGTCATTACTCTCTACTATATTGTGTATTTTCTATCTACTTCTTTATTTATTTTCTATATCCCGTTGTCTATTGGTTTTCCATGGAGGTGGGAACACCAAAATAGGGACTTGACTGAGGCAAGTTCCAAAACACAACCCCAAAAATTTTCTTGTTATTGTATGTAGGTGTTATTCGTTTTCTTGGAGCTAGCTAGCGAACTAGACCTTGAGTAAGTTGGAATTCGTCTTCTTTATTTATCATTTCGCTATTAGAGTAGCTTTCATAGTATTTTTCTTGTTGTACCTTGCTTTTTTGTACTTTTTTTCAAATTGTGAAACTAGAGCATTTGGGTCATTAGTAGACCCTATGCATTTCTAGCTACCACTTGACCCTCTATTCATATAGGATGCTAGCGTGTCTCGGAGACTCCAGTGCAGTGCCCAGAAATCTGACTCTCACACTATCGTCCTCTAGCAGAAAGTCGTATGCTCTGTAGTTTGAGACCTCTATGGTCGGCTCATCCAATTCTAGAAAACCTCTGTCATAAGTAGAAGGGAAACATAGTCCTATTTACCCTTCCTTTTCAGCTGCCCCTTCCTTCTAAACTTATTAGGTAGTTTGAGGTAGTTTATGAAAGTCCACTCCCTTAGGATCTTCCATGACCTGAGAGTCCCAAGGGAAGTGAACCCCCCTTCTCTACATTTTGGTGAACTTGACATGAATGTCCTTTATTTTGTTTCTTTGTGTCAGGAATATTTCTCTCATGTCCTAGGTGTGCCATAGATTTGTGTGTTGTAATGAGTTTAGCTTTGTGACTCAATCTATGACTTCTAGACACGTAGTTAGAAAGAGTCCTCAATATACAAGAACAAAATCTTGGTAGGTCACTATCTGCAAATCTAGTCACACAATCTTCTACATCTTTTTTTTGGCAAGAGACATTGCACATGTCATTTGGTGTCGTCATTGATGGAAACCCTTGTCAATGATTTGATCCACATGTCATCATTTGATCATACCGGAAGTCAAATTGAAGTTTTGTGATTATCTGTCAAGCAAGAACAGAGCATCTGATAGAATTGTGTTCATCGATTCATATGCACTTTTATGTTATCATTTTGAGTTGTGGATCTTAGGGAAGGTTGTTTGGTATATGATCTTTGTTATTCTTGAATCTTAGAGCCTCGTATCAATCTGTGTGCAAGCTAGAAGATACGGTTGATTAATTTTTTTTTAACAGTGCTTGAAGGCCGACTAAGTGAATGTAGTTGTTGTGGATACTCGAGGACTAATTGTTTAAGTATTTTTGTGTTCGAGCATGTTAATTTGGGTCCTCACCATGTCGTGGCTGACTTTGGTTGGTGCACATTGAAAATTAATTATGGATTGAGCCGACAGTTTGTAAATATTTCATTTTTTGTTGGAGGCGACATGTAGCCATTAAATCTTTAGTTGCAGATATATATAAGTGATTGATTATATCATTTTGATGTATGTATGAAGTGTGTTGATGTGTGTGTGCAAAATTCAGAAAGATTGTAGAGCGATTATGCACAGTTTCTCTTGTGCATAAAGGGATTTGTGATGCGAGTTAAAGCAGACAAAGCAAAAGAGAAAAATCAGACAGAAGGACAAGAATTTGATTGATGAGCTTAACCGGAACTGTAATCAAGCATTAGTAGATACTACTTTCTCAGTTCAAATCTTTTGGATGTTATCCAAATACTTTTGTAAGGCAGTGAGCCTTTCTATTTTTGAGTAGTGAGCTCTAGGCAGTGTGCCTGAATGCAAGTGCATTCCCATTTTGTAGACATATTTTTGAGTATACTCAGATAATATTGTGGATTGACCTCCATAGTGGTTTTTCCCCTAACAAGGTGTCCATGTAAAAAATCCTTGTGCTATGGTGTTGTGGTTGTTTGTTTTATGTTTGTGCATCTTTCTTTTGGTTGAATGTTATAAGTGCTTTGAAGATCAGATTAATAAAGTTAAAAATTGCAAAACACTAATTCACCCCCCTCTTAGTGTTCCTTGATTCCAACAATTGGTATCACATCCTAGTTCCTCGGAAGAAGTTTAAAAGCTTAGGGAAGATGCGGGAAAGTAATTCAATGGATTCAAGCAGTCTTCAACAACAACTTTTGGTGGCCCTAGATGATCTTGATCAGTCCAAATCTAAAGTTTGGGATTTACAAGAAAGTCTCAATAATATTGAGAAGTTCATTCAATCGTTGAAAGATAAAATCAATGAGTCAAGGGAGAAGAGAAGGGAACTTTGTGATTAGCTTAAGTAGAAAGAAAGTAAGAGCATTGAAGATGAACAACTGAGTCAAGGATTGAAGGAAAAGATAGAAGAATGTGAAAAGCTTACCAGAGAAAATGTTGTTATAAAGCATGAAATGGAATCTATTGTGATGAGGATTACCAATGAGACTAAAGACAGTAAGAAGAATGAAGAAAAGTTTGCTCAGTCCTTGAAAGAAAAATATGAAGAATGCAACCAAATTACTGATAGATTCAATTAGTTGGAGCTTGAATTGGAACAATCCAAAAATAATGAAGGAGAGCTTGAAAAGCAGATTGTTGATCTTAGAGATGAACTTGCTACTGCAAATGAATTCAAGGAGAAGTTCAAGATTAGCTCAGCCAAGCTTCATGAATTGATTAAGAATCGGAGGACTGAAGGTGACAAGCGAGGTCTTGGATATGAGGAAGGAGAAAGTTCCAGATCTGGACAAAGGAGATTTAGGAAAGGAAATTATATGAACAAAGCTAGAAGGTATCTGGTAAGACAACCTAATGCTCAAAGGTTCAATGGTTATTGTTTTGTTTGTAATAAGTTTGGTCATATGGCAGCTCAATGTAGAAGCAAAATGAATCCAATTGGTCCATCATTCGCAGGTCAATGTTTCAATTGCAACAAGTATGGTCATAAGTCAAATGAATGCAGAAATATGATGAACAACTTTTATAGAGATGTCAAATGTTATACATGCAATAGATTTGGCCATATTGCTAACCAGTGTAGATCAAGAGAAAATCAATGGAACAATTGGTCTAGACAAATAAATGTGGTGTGCTACAATTGCAATGAATCTGGTCATATTGTTAGATTTTGCAGAAGCAGAAAGGGTCTGGTAAATCAAGGGAAAAACATGCAGAAGGATGAAAAGGGGAAAGGAAAGGTTACTACAGATGAGATCAAGAAGCAAATGAAGAATATATGGGTGAAGAGTCCCTCTATTGTAGGAAATGAGTCAATACCAGAACCAGGATTTGGTAATTCCTCTGGGAATTAGTTTTAGGCCTCTGGCCTAGGGGGAGTTCTCAAGAAAATCCTTCAAACCCCCTGTCGATATTTGGTATCAGGATATGGATGAGTGCAGTGATTGCATTGATGATCTACAAATGTTGTTGAAGCAGTTGGAGAGAGTATTTATGCAGAGTTGAAGGTCCGCAGAAGAGTTATCCTTCAGAGTATGGAAATAGGGTATCTAGATGAGTTAGGGAAAAAGCATTTATTGTGACAAAAAGTTAGGTGTGCGAATGATAAAAGGTCATTTGTAGTCTTCATTTATCACTTTGCACTTTGAGAAGAAGAATTTTGGAGAGCTCTGAAGTGAACTTTGGCAAAACTTGGCAAAGATTCAAGTGTGAAGGAAATTCGACGATCAAACCCTAATATGGTGAAAAGGTATTCATCGAGAAAACTTGTGAACTTGTGACAAAGCCCTTAGGTGCATTTTCATCGGTTTCGTACAGTGTCTTGCATATTGAAGACATTAGGGCATACATTAATGCAAATATTGAGGAGTTAGGAAGCTCACAGTTGTTGAATTTGTACTCAAATCATATAGTTGGAGAAGATTTCAAGGTAAAGCCTGAATTCAAAACCTTAGAGGAGAAGAAATTCACGCAGATTGTAAAATTTCTCGTGTTTGAAGAAAATAAATGGGTCTGGTATATTTTGAGCCAAGTTCATGCTGAATTTATGTGGTTGAGTCAACCTTTTAAGATTAAAAAAGAAGCCATAAGCGTTGTTACAGGTTTAAATTCCTCTGGTGGGTTGCCAATCTTGAAGTCTGTGAAGAATCAGATAGTTATTGATGCAACCGGTTTAGTGTTTGATAAAAGAGCTATGACAATTGATGATATTATTGAAGTGGATGTCAGATTTGTATCTATGGTCATTGGTTACAATTTCTATCATTCCAATCGGGATAATTTTGTATCTGGTACAACTATTTATGCAGCATATCAGATGGTGAAGGAGAATGCAAAGTATGATCTATGTGAGTTACTCAGAAGCTAGTTAATGGAGAATCCTGGCAAAATCAAGAAAGATAAGAAGAATTCCTTCAAATATGGTAATCTGTTGTTGTGCTTATTCTTTTATTTCATGAATGAAGTTTCAAGATTTGGAAAAGTTCAATGGAAAGGTAATAATCCTGTAGCTGTTGAAATTAGAGATATCTTGCACAGAGTTGGTGATAGTAAAGCTAGGAAAACTGCAATCTGGGGTTATTTCAAGAATTTTTAGAATGAAATGCAAGCAAGAGAAAGGATTCCTACTTCTATTATGGAGAAGTATAAGGAAAAAAAAAAATTTATGGTTGACATTGATCAATGCTTGATGGAAGTTGTAGATCCTAGAATGGCCTGGATTATGCCAATGGCCTATGAAGTTGAGGAGAACATTTTGGAGCTATATGCTCAACATTTTTTGAGTAAACCTTGGGATCCAACATAAGAGAGGTTTGGAACCTATGAAGAAAAATATATGCAAGTGTATGAGAAGTTGAAGAAACCTATGATATTCCAAAGAGTAAGGAAGGAAGTGGAAGCCTTTGTAGAGAGCATGGGTATATCTGCAGAAGTTCTGAGAGAAGCTAGAAGAAAGAGAGAACAAGTTGAAGTAGGAGAGCCAGCTAGAATTGAATCTGTTATTCCGGCAGCATCTTCTGCCCTATCTAGATCAACAAGGAGCTATGCACCCTTATCCAGTTCTACAGTGAAATCAAGCCCTATGAAAGCTCAAGTGAAGACATCTGGGAGAGAAGGAAAAAGGAAAAATGACAAGAGTACAAGAGTTTATGTTGTTGTTTCTGAAGATGAAGAGACTGGATCTAATGAAGAGATAAGAGAAGTCAAGCAAAAGAGAACAAAGGAAACAAAAGTCTCTAAGGACAAGCCCTCTGATGAAGAGAAAGGAAAGAAAAAGATGAAAACAAACAAATCAGTTATGTCTATAGAAGAAGTGGAGAAGGCATTGATTAAGGATGGTGATCTTAGGCCTCTTTGTGAATGGTATGACACCTTTGACAGTGTTGGTCAAAGAGTTCTTGAGGAAGTTTCAATAAAATACTTGAATAATTTCAATATGAATCTTATTGAAATAATGTTTGTGTTACCCAAAAGTCTATATGAAGTTTTAGAAATGAGAAGAGTGAGTGCAAGGAAAAAAGAAGAGAAAATGAGAGAACGGATACTTGTTGATCTATGTCTGGTGATTTCATTTGAAGAAATGAAGAATATACTGAATGAAGCAAAAAGGGATTTTAAGAGAAAAACAAGGGTGAACAAGTTGATGATTGGATAGACTGAAGAAGTTGCAAAGGGTATTGAGAAAATCCTCAAGGCAATTATGTTAAATAACAAATACAATGTTGTTTCTGAAGAAGTGCATGATGGAGATGCTCCATTTGGTCTGGTAAATGAAGAAGATACATTTGAGGACACTCTAAATCCTCTAGATATACATGATTCTAAAATTCCTATGGATACTGAAGCTCCTAAAGTTGTGTTTGTTGAAGAAAGAGAGATTCCTGAAGCCATGCAAGAATCAGTGACTGAAGAGAAGAAGGATGAAGTGAAGGAGATTCTTGTGGAAGCAAGAGACACTGATAAGGTAGTGAAGGAGTTTTTATAAGACTAATAGGAAGAGTTTGATCATGAATTGATTAGAGGTCCTATCAACTTGGCTACTTTGTCTCCCATTGAGAAATTGAAAGTTGCATCGTTTGCACAGGCTAAGGCAAGGGAAGAAATTTTGAAATCACATATTGAAGATTGTGAGTTGTTGAATCTTGCATCCGGTATTCTAGAGAATATCATGCCTTCATATGTCAAGGATTCATCTGATTCTCCATTCGGTCAGCTAAAGAATCTTGTAAATTCTGTAACTACTCATTTTGAGTCACCTTGAGAAGTCAGCTATGGATAAGGTTCAAAAGGAGTTTGATGCTAAAAGTTTCAGTAGGTTGAAAGGGATGATAGCTAATGATAAATCTTTGTTAGCTACTTGTGTAAAGAATATTCAAAGTGCTTTGTCTGAAGGTGGTAACATTTATAAGTCATGTCTTTCTTTATCTAAGTTCACTAAGGACATTGTAAAGAAAATGAAAGAATGTGAGAAACAGTTAGCAGATATCACTCAACCATTCAATCCTCTAACCATTTTTGTTGGAAAGCAAGAAGGTCAAGTCATATCCCTGCTTGACAAGATCAAAATTTTGAAGCATGAAGAAGGTAACATTGTTGAAAGGGTTTGTGAACTTAGAGGACTAATTGGTCCTAAGATGGAAACAATGTTGGGTGCATTGAAGGAAGCACAAGATGCTATGGCGGTCAATGATCTAGTGAACCTTGAATCAGCAGAGATGCAATCTTACTTATTTTTGGTCACATGACTATCTTGGAGAGTCTCAAGAAGGGTTGGGACACGAGTTTGAACCTGTTGAAGAACAATTTTGCAGATCTATTCAAGTTTATGTAAGTTGTAGAAGCTTGTTTTCACATATGCAGTTTGTTCATAGTAGTTTTTGTTTGATTTTTGGTATGCGGATTCGTGCCTTTTCCATTGATGTCAAAGGGGGAGAATGGGACAGTGAAAAATGCCTTAATCATCTTAGGGGGAGTTGTTTTTTTGAAGTTTTGAATGTTGGAAGTGTAATTCATGTTGGTACTGATCCAACACTTAGTCATTTTTCACTAAGTGTTGCCATTAATGCCAAAGGGGGAGATCATTGGCAAGAGACACTACACATGTCATCTGGTGTTGTCATTGATGGAAACCCTTGTTAAGCAAGAATAGAGCATTCGACAGAATTGTGTTCATCGATTCATATGCACTTTTCTATTATCATTTTGAGTTTTGGATCTCAGGGAAGGTTGTTTGGTATATGATCTATGTTATTCTTTAATCTTATAGCCTCGTATCGATCTGTGTGCAAGTTAGAAGATCCGGCTGATTATTTTTTTGTTTAACAGTGCTTGAAGGCCTACTAAGTGAATGTAGCCGTTGTGGATATTCGAGGAGTAATTGTTTAAGTATTTTTGTGTTCAAGCATGTTGATTTGGGTCCTCACTATGTTGTGGCCGACTTTGGTTGGTGCGCATTGAAAATTAATTATGGATTGAGCAGACAGTTTGTAAATATTTCATTTTTTGTTGGAGCCGACATGTAGCGATTAAATATTTAATTGTGGATATATATAAGTGATCAATTATATCATTTTGATGTATGTATGAAGTGTGTTGTTGTGTGTGCGAAAGTCAGAAGGATTGTAGAGCGATTATGCACAGTTTCTCTTGTGCATAAAGGGATTTGTGATGTGAGTTAAAGCAGACAGAGCAAAAGAGCAAAATTAGACAGAAGGTCAAGAATTCGATTGATGAGCTTAACCAAAACTGTAATCAGGCATTAGTAGATACTACTTTATCAGTTCAAATCTTTTGGATGTTATCCAAATAATTTTGTAAGGCAGTGAGACTTTCTTTTTTTGAGCAATGAGCTCTAGGCAGTGTGCATGAATGCAAGTGCATTCCCATTCTATAAACATCTTTTTGAGTATACTCAGATAATATTAGGGATTGACCTCCACCATGGTTTTTCCCATAACAAGGTTTCCATGTAAAAAATCCTTGTGTTATGGTGTTGTGGTTGTTTGTTTTATGTTCATGCATATTTCTTTTGGTTGAATGTTATAAGTACTTTGAAGATCAAATTAATAAAGTTAAAAATTACAAAACACTGATTCACCCTCCCCTCTCAGTGTTCCTTGATTCCAGCACTTTTGAGTTGGTTTCATCTGAGTACGTAAACATGGTCTTTTTCATGCATATTCCTCCTATTGAGAATGTGAGTACTATGACTAACATAACATTTACCTCACATGATTTGCTACTAAACAAGGAGCCTTCCCCATTGTACATTCCCGCTTGGATTAATGGAAACATAGTGACTGGTGTCATGGTTTATTTGATGAGTCGAGTGAATGCGATAACAAAGGAAACCTTGTTCATAAATAGTTTACATAAGGAGATAAATGAAGATTCATAGGCCACTCTCCACACTCACAACAGACTATCTATTGCCCCTATGGGCACCATTTCTTTGTCAGTCTTGGTGGGACCTAAGGTTGTTGATGTGTCACTTGTGATTCTAGAATCTGACCTAGTCAGAGTTAGACTAGAAATTCCATGGATAGCCTTTATGAAAGGTGTTGCCTCTATAGTCCACAAGTGTTTGAAACTCCCCCATGAGGGCATTGTGCACATGGTTCATGATACTGGCTAAAAACCACTAGTGTCACATGGGGGCTTCTCTTTGGATCACTTATGGCCCACCCCAATTGGACCTCTCCCTCCAAGGGGATATCTATTGTACCAAGCTTATGCTAAATATAAGACTGGGGCTCTACGTTGAAGGCTTATTTTCCATTGTCTTTGTATGTTGTTTCTATGAAGGCCTCTATGATAGGGCAACAACAAGCTATTTCTTCTACCCCATCAAAAGGGAAGGAGAAGATCACTCGCACTCTAGTTCCTTCTCCTTTTGCATCTTTTGCTCTACATGCCTCTACTTCCCAACATGTGGTGGAATTCTTAGTTCCCACTCCTATGCCTCGCATGGGGAGTGTGATGGTTCCTGCATGGCAGAAGGAGAAGCATTAAGCTTTTCAATTGCTTGCTCTACCCATGGTTCCCTGACCCACTATATATGGCAAGGGGAAGCATTCCTATGGGGTTGTTCCTATGTCTCGGCCTCCATGACCTTTGATTGTTCTTCCACCTATCCCTTGGGTAGAGAACGAGAAGAGGCCAACCACCGAGGATCTTGTGTCTATTTCTCCTTTTGTGACTCCTCCTCCTTCTCCCACTCGGGAGACCACCCTTCCACCAGAAACAGTTGTAAAGGATACTCATGTAGCTGAGCAATAGCCTTCAACCTCTTCTTAGGTTGTGTCCTCTAGTGCTTGTATCCAACGTAACCAACTTGTGCATGAGTGCAAGCATAGGTGAAAGGATCTAGCCATAGAGCATTCCACCTCACAGAAGATGTAGGGGGAGCCAGTTGCATCTATTTTTGTATCTTCTTTTGTTGTTTTGCATTCTTCTATTGTTCCTACTTCAGTTCCCATTTCTTTTGTTTTGCTTTCGGCTCCTCCAGTAGGTCCTAATGATGCTCACCCGAAAAGGGTGCAAGTCTTCATCACTCCCTCTGTGGAGCCTCCTCTTCCAATGTCCCTCACAGACATCCCTCATTTCTTGTAGCCCATTGACATGCCTCATACAAAGGTGGTGTCCCCTACGACTCTATCTTCTTCCTCCACTTTCGCTTCTTCTATGGGGGATGATGCAAAGCATTGGGGGCATTTAGGCCTTCTTCCATATTGACCCAATTTTTATTTTTACTTTGTGTTCATGTGTCATTCTTGATGTTCTAAAAAATTTGGGGATTGATGATATTTCATACATATAACATATTATATCTATCTATTTATATCTATGAACAGTTCTAACCTCTAATTCTTAGATCCCCCTGTCTCTTGATTTCTTCGTCTATGTCTTTCTACTTCTTGATGTTGTGGTTTCAATGTGTTGTCCCTCACGTGTGTGACAACATACTACAAATACATATTGCTATGTGTTGCATGCCACAACATCTCATCTATATTTTCTCCTTAGGATGTCATGTGTCCTTTGCGCAACACACATCATCCTAGGGGGAGCTACCATGCTTTTCTAATTTTCCACATGGCGAATTATTTTAAAAGGATTCATTGGTATCAAATTTCTTTACACTAAATTCCTTGAAAAAATAATCCCTTGTTGAAAATATCTCATTTTCAAAAGGATGTATTCTCTCAAAAAGAACTCCTTGACGAAATTTTCTTTCGAAAAGGATCCCATAAGCGAAAGAATCTAAAACTTTTCCTTTGAAAAAGCACTTTTTCTAAAATGAAAGAGTTTGAAAATTTTCCTTTGAAAAAGGAGAATTCTTTCCAATGAAGTCCTAGATGAAAGATATTTCAAAAGGATTCCTTGATGATAGAATCACTTGTAGAAAATCAAGTGTCTTTCAAATGGTGTGTTCTTTCAAAAGGGATCTTTGGTGTCTTGATGTCTTGAAGGGTTCCCTGCTAAAAGAACCCTTTCTAGAAATGGCTTTATAGAAAAGAATTCATCGACATCTTGATGTTTTGAGGAGGATTCCTTTGTGTCTTTTATCTAATTTTTGATGTCATGTGTCTTGGTGTCATATATCTTATATCTTGGTGTCTAGCTTGGCAGAAGCCTGACTAGACCCGTCTTTTTTGTGACTGTCCTGCAATGCAGTTTGTAGTATCCACATGCTTATCTATTTGATCAGTGTGTGTCTTGTGTCTATTTGATCAGACTGTGTCCTATTATGTCAGCTTGTGTCTTCTTATGTCTTGTGAATGTGTGTCTTTTATGATTTTCTTTTTCACCTAACATGTTTTACAACAACCTAACATGTTTGTAGTGAGATCGCAGCTAGCTTTGCAAGATCAAAGACCTGTGTCATCTTTGCATCTTGGTGGATCTCTCTCTCATGTAAAGGTACATAGGATCGAAGATCTGCTTCCTTGATGATATCGGTATATTATCTTCAACCTCTTTCTACTTTAGCTCTCATACGCATTGACACATATGCTCACTAAAGTGGGGGGAAAATGTAATGGTGTAAATTTGCACCCCATGCAATTTCCCATTAATTTACCTTCACTTTAGCCTTACAAGTATGATAATGCAAAAACCTGCCACTTTTGCTCCGCTTTTCCC